>JALLPE010001075.1:0-13206 GCA_036940025.1 Conticribra weissflogii | reverse complement strand
CAATGTACTGAAGGCTGCTTTTGATGCTTATCTCTTCTATGTAATCAGCCTTCAGTACATTGTCTCAAACAAAAATCAGGCCCCTTACAAAATGGACATGATATGCATGTAAATTTGGGTATAGCAATAAGCTCGCAGCAGATCAAATGTCTCAAACATAACAGATTCCTAAAAATGAAAAGATGCAAGTCAGCAAAAATTAAAATTTTAGAAAAAATCCAGGTCTGTACTTGCAAGGATGTGGTGATTTTAGAGAATTCTTTATCTATGATATGTTACCACAGGAGCTCATAAATTATCTCAAATAAAAACAGATCCCCATAAAATTTCTGAAAGTTCCAACAAAATTTACAAGAAAACAAAAATAAATTTGGTCATAATTTAGGGTCTATGCCTGCAAGGGTGTGGTGGTTTTGGAGACTTCTCCTTGATTTGAAGTAAGCCCTCAAAGAAATACAAAAAGTCTCAAACAAATACAGATCCTCACAAATTGTGGAGATATGCACATCTGTGAAAATATGAATTTGGGGATAATATTGGGGTGTGGGCCTGCCTGGTTGTGGTGATTTTAGAGGAGACTTCTCCTCTCTTTGTAATAAGCCCACAACAAAAGACAAAAAGTCTCAAACAAAAACAGATCCTCACAAAATTTTGAAAATGTGCACATCCATGAAAATGAAAATTTGGGGGTAAATTTGAGGTCTGGGTCTGCAAAGGTGTGTTGTTTTGGAGACTTCTCCTCTCCATAGTTTAAATCCACAGCATATTAAAAGTCTCAATTAATGTATCCCAAAATTATAAAAATGAGCGCATCTGCGAAGATGATAATTTCAGAATAAATTCCAGGTTTGAGATTGTAATGATGTTGTGGTTGTAGAGACTTCTCACCTCTGCTGCAGAACAGAAACAGTCTCAAACAAAAATAGACCCCCTATAAAATGGTTAAAATATGGACATGTCTTCTGTAATCCAGAATTCTCTATTGCAAACACTGATCGGAGATTTCAAAAATGTTGCATCACAAGAGTTACACTATCAAACAAATATCTAGCCAAATTGTGTTGAAAGTAAAAACAATCTGAAGATCATTATTGTCTATCAACAACATTTTATTCTATTCACAACTTTATTGTTTTCCAAAGCAAATAGATTAGTATCACTATCAATGGACAAAGTCAGACAATCAATCAATCAATCATATATAAAAATCAGCCTAATCAATTGTAAACTTTACTTATTTGGTGGAAGAATATGACCACAAGTGTGGAACCTGATATTATGCCATTGTATAAAGATGTCAAGAGTATGTAATATCTATATGAGGAGTAATTGAAGGAAGAGCAATAGAACAATATTCCAATGAAACACAATACCAACAAGAAGATGATTGTCATACAATCAGCTCAATTATTGTAGGTGTCACCTGAATCATAGCTGACAAGATGTGGGCAATGTGGCAAGTTCTTTTGTGTGTCTTGAAAGGAATGGTGACATGAAAGTAGCAGAAAGAATGTATGTTGTGTTTGAGAGGATGAAAGAATGTTGTTTAGAAACTCTACAATGTTTTAAGCCACCACAAAAAGGAAACAGATGATTTAGGGAAATTAATACATGAGCCATTGGTTACTGTTTGCACTGTTCACTATTTCAAGTAGTTTTTATCATTTTGAGATATTCAGCATTTATTATATAAACATTGGTGGATTGTCTTCTTCAAAATGGTGATGCAATTGAAACACAGAAATGACCATATCTTGATATGCCTGGACAAAAACATCCAAGAAAAAATCTACAACATCTAGACAATTAATCCACAACTCAACTTTTGTTAGCATAGACCCCTCATTATAATAACTTCATCTCCGTCCCAGGGCAAAGAAAGCAGTAAAATGAACACAATTCCACAAACTTAATTACAACTTATCTACTTTTGGGAGACAATCTTTCATCATAAATAACAATATCTTGGTGTTCTAATTTCCTTGACAGTTGGTAGTTTAAATTCAATTAACTAAAGTGTCAAAGTGCACTGCCAAAGGCCAAAGATAAATTGACATGCCTAGGGTAAATTAATATGACTAGACCAATGTCCTCAATATTTCTAATCCTTTGGAAGACTAACATTGCTCAATAATCCCTGAAGTGTTTTAGTTGCTTCCAAGATTTATTAACCATTTATTTTATATTGAAAGTAGCAAAGATTTGGAAACTAAGTCTTTATGTAAATGTTTCCAGAAACTGATCTGTTTTGTTGGACCATCCCTAGGGCTCATTGCTCCTTGGGAGGTGTTGTGGGCAAAGTAATATTTTGAACCAAATATTCTGAGCCCCCTTTGCTTAAGATGATGTACAACACATAGATTGCCATGTAATGTTTGTGACTTCCTCTGATGATCAGAGTTATTTTTGGACCTTCTCAAAAATCATGCTCTGGATACCTTCAATTTTTCTCATTCTTCAGTGAATAAATGTTGTGCCTTGATCCATCATATGGTCCAGCCTCTTCCAAGATTTGTCATGAGAATAGTGATATTGAAACAAAAGTAATAAAGATGGATTGCAATATCCTTGAGTAAACAGTAACAGAATTTCCTTTAATATAGATGATAGTAATGAAGGCTTATTGCCCCTGCCAAATCAAGGTGAGATGTGTGAAGTATGAGACTGAAGAATGATTAATATGTCCTTGAAGAGTACAAATTGTGCAGAGACTTGTCTTTATGGTAGAATGAAAGCTTACAAAAAGTAGGGGAATTATATAATATGAATAAATAAATGATGATGGAGAACATGGTTTATAGGGCAGCCTACATCAGGGCATGAGAAGGGATAGGTGAAGAAATTTGATAAGTCAATAATGATGGTAGTATCCCAATTACAGAGGTACCATTGTACATTGAGGGAGAGTACTGAGGCAACTGCCATGGGGAGAGAATTGAGATTTGTTGTGGTGCCACTTAAGAAAATAAAGGAAAAGTGATTTCTATGACCTTGTCAAGATAGTTGAGGTGGTAAATGTCCTCAGGGTAGAGATTTGGGGGTTGGAGTAGGAGCATGAATGGTGAGACTTTCTCATTTGTATCTGTGAATGGAAAGATATGACTGTGCCATGATGTCAAAAGACAGACAACCAAGGGTTGGGAGCTGTTGCCAAAGAATGATGATTTTGGATTCCAGATGATTGTTTGTGAAGAAGGGATGCTGGGGGTAAGCAGAGAGATTGTCAATTTGGTGGGAAAATGGAGTTTCTATTGGATGGGTCTAATTTGGGTGACAGGATGTTGGTTAACAGGTCCAGTAAAAGGGAGGAGATCTGGGAGGAGATCTGGGAGGAGATCTGGAAGGAGATCTGGAAGGAGATCTGGGAGGAGTGTGGAGGCTGTACTGTAAGGTAGGTGTATTGGGAGTAGTGTGTGCTGAGGCTGATCTGGTATGGGGGTCAAGATGGAACGAAAAATTCAATGGAGATGAAAATGGGCAATGTTGTGGAAGGAGTCATTGTCAAGGGATAACCTGTCATGGGTACTGTAGAAGTGTCTGATATGTGCTAGGAAGGTGAGAAGGAAGATCACTTTGAGGTTGGTCTCTGAGGTTTGAGATCAGATGTCTGGGAGGATGCTGAGGGCTTGTGCCAAGTGAAAAAACCTGGGTGAAACTTTTCAGTGTGATGTTGGATGAAAGCATGTGTTCTTGGTGCAACCAATATCAGAGGGAGTCACCATATTGGCAGAGAGGCTTAGTTGTGAAAGCCATAGACTTGTTGTGAACATGTTGTAATGTTGGCCAAATGTTGTAAAATTTCAAAAAAGATATGGTTTTCTGGACACCAGTCATAATGAAAATCCATTTTTTAAATTTAGGGTGCACCTTAAACAAGGATGACCCAAAAACCAAAATTCTGGCACTTCCTTTTTTATTGCATTTTCAAGATCTTTACAATGAATGGAGCAGAATGCACACTCCAAAAAAATTTTCCATGTGCAGAAGTATGTTTTGTTGTGCCCTAAAGGTGAGGCTTTTTCAGCTTTTGTCAGACATGTCTTCAACATGTCCAAGTTGGTGTTGATGTCATTGAATTTTGAGAAGTCTGGACTTTCCCAACTAAGCAGAGAGGAGCTTGGTACATTGGAAAGATGTGTACATGGCTTGGTTCATTGTGAAGAATGGGACATTTTGTAATCTCAAGGCATGATATGCAATAAGTTGCAGTGCAAAGTTGCTGGCTGCATGGAACCAGGCCTTGTGTAGGGGGTACTTGCACTAGAATGGCCCAAAGGATGGTGATGATCATCATGAATGGATCTATTATGGGGTTTTTGTGCAGTGGTAAGGTAGAAGGTGAACACAACATTAAAGGATAAAATTCTGCTGGGATGATATCACCAATGGGGGATGATGGTAGTAGTAAGGCTGTTGAGTGTTCCCAATGGTGGTGAGGACACTCAGATGTTTGAGAGATGTAACAGGCTGGAAGATGGGTCGTCACTGGATTGTTGATGATGGACTATAACACAAGGTGAGCACTATGGAGTTGTGTGGGGTATGGGGGGCATCAGGCACTCTTAGGAGGGGGGTGTTGCGAGACATACTGGGGAGCACTATGGAGTGGCAAGTACATCTTTTCTACTTACCTGAGAGTGGTGAATACTATTTCCAATGGATAATGGCCTATGAGAATCTACCAGACAAGGTAGACCTCAAGACAAAGCATGATGATGTACTTTGTCAGTTCTGATTTTGCTTTTGCAGTTGAAGGGGGGCATCAAGCAAATAAAGTTCTTGACAAATGAAGGAGAGATGGTGCAGACAAAGTGCATGATGAGCATACTATTGCATTAGTAGTTTATGATAAAAAATGTGCCCTCATAGAGAAAATGGGTCTGTGCTTGTTTCATGTTTTGACCACTCAAACACCTACTGGACCATACTACAGTCCATACACAGAAACAGAGACAAGCCAAGAAAAATAGCACAAAAAATGCATTGGAATATATCAACAACAACAATGAGAAACAACTCTACTGTGAAGAGAGTCTCAAGTGTTGTTGCAACCAGTTCTGTCTACCTTATTCAATCAAAGACTTCACTGCATATCCCACCTTCAAGCAAGCCTCAAGGACTAAGAGTATGTATTTCAGCGTTGTGCCTATGCAAAGTCTATCAGTACTTTGATTAGGTACAAAGATCACAAATCCATGTCCTAGCCATAATGGACACCAATGATGAGACTGATTCAATATACACAAACCCCATTGGTGCTTTTTCATACACTGTAATAGGGAGATGTGAATACATCTTTAAATTCTACTCATAAAATACCAATACATCCTTATAGCACTAAACCCTTGGGTAAGCACAAAATGCAAACAAGTTTACAAACATTTTACATCTCTACCAGCTGTTCAAGACAAGAAGCATTAATCAAAAGTCAACTTATTGGACAATGAAACATCAACAATTATGGAGCAATGATTTAAATGCATGAATATGTATAATTTCAGTATACCATCAAAAACCCCAATTCACTAATGTAACTGAGAATGCATATCAAACAGCCTAGTATCAAATATTATTTCTTTCTTGATATTGTATCTGTGGACCAATCTTGTCCCATCCAAGAGTTGCCCTTATTGATCGACCAATGAATGGATACACTAAACATGCTGCAGCCTTGTGGAGTGAATCCATTTTTTCTGCTTTTGGATTCTTGCACAGAACACATTTTTTGTACTCCTGTAAGTTGGTCCTGACATAATCCTCTAAAGAGTGAACAACATTGGCTCCACACAGCCTTGAGACATTCATCATCAGCAACACCAAAAAACTTTGTTGCACTCAATTTTGTTTTGTCATATCAAATATCAACAGGTGTGACTCACCCAATGTCACCACAATTTGTTCTTGTTGTACAGGATGTCCTTCAATCCCACCCTTGACAAAGGTGTAACCAAACAAGTCCAGCAATCTTTTGGGATGATACTGTTCTATACCAATTCAGTGGGCAGGTTGTCATTGAAAAGCTCCTAGCAATAGTTCATTGCTCTTTTGATTTACAAAATATTTTATACAAAGAAATTGTTACATAACTGGACAATGTGTTGAGGTATCAAAGTGTGATATGACAGCATGAACATGAGAAGGATATTACCACATACCTTGCATTTGCCAAACCCAGATGGACAGGAGGCATGAGAATCAATACAGAGAATTCAAGGATTGTGAGTGAAGTACAACTTGGAATAAGACACTCATCAAACATCAAACAAACTCATTGAGCAATGGGCTCAATTACTGTTTTGGAAATTAAAATATTGGCTATCATCTGATACTATGTCAGTGGCATCTTAATCAAGGTCTTAAGTGATGTGTTCTATGCTCCAGGATAAGAGCAGCATATTTTCCTTGGCTGGAAACATCCATTGTATGACCCATAAAAATGAATGATGCCATGTGCCATACTAACCTCTGCTTCCTTCTGCAAATTAGTTACCACTTTACCAGTAGAATCAGAGCTGGGGGATCATTACATAACTTGCAGACAACAAATGTCCTGCACCTGATGCTGAATGAAATGCATCATTCCCACGGACATCCCCCAGTTTATGTTGATAAGTTTACTGCACACAAGGTTGCAAATAACATTTCAATAAGGTAGCATTTCCAAGTGAACAATATTAAGATGAAATAGTTGCTGGTCTTTGCAAGATCAATCTGGGAGATTTTTCTGTTTTACCTGAAAACCATGTTGACTTCTTTGCTAAACACAATACATCAAACCACCATACCCACATATGAAGATTAATTGCAGACACTTCATACACCCCATATGTTTCCTAAAGCTCCAATACTACATGACTTGAAAGGACAATTCATTTGGTATAAGGAGAATTTGAAAAATGACAAGGAAAATAAAAGATGAAATGATTCACTGCTACTATGAAAATTTTCCAACCCAAATCTGTAACAAGGGATGAATTATTGGTTGACTCAAAGTGCAAATGAATACTCCATTCATTTTGTCAAAGTACCTGCTCTACTTTCTGTTTTCTAATTTCATCCATAATCTTTTTCCAAAAGTCCTTTATCTGTTATAGCATAGTACCATTGTTGGTAGAAGCCCTCAAAGGCCCTCCTTGCATGACTAAAAAACATCTATCTATCTTGTTTGTGTTGGCAGCATTATTGATATTATCATTTGTGTGTTACAATCAGAATAATTTGCTGTTGTAATACCTTGAATAATGACACCAACAGGTCCAGAATAAATGATTTGACCATCACCAGCTGATCCCCTCACTGCAAAACATGATACAGCAAATTCAATTTTTGACTAGGTTGTCAGGGAGGAACCCCCAAGAGATAACCCCCATTATCCTTGATTCCTGCTGTCAAAAAGTTTGGATAATATGGATGTGAATGCATTCATCACTCCATCCCTCTTGTGCAAGGTACATAAAAGGGGAAGTGTCAGCACTCTGGTAAATCACAAATAAAGATGGCATGAATGTTTGGAATCATATCCTAGAAACACCCATCAGAGACTATTTGACATTTCTTGATGGTTATATCTTAGGGACCCTAAGGGCTATAAAGAATGGAATCAGTATGTTCATTGGGATAGGGAAAGATGGTATCAATGTCATTATCAATTGATTGGTGCTTGCTACCATCTCCATCTTCCTTGAATATTCACCCTCTTCATAACAAGTCCAGTGCAGCTTGTACGAGTGATAGCATTCTTGTAGATGTTGTGTATTTAAAGACTTCCATGTTGATAGCTGTGAAACGTTTATTCAAAAATATCATATCATGCATACTGAAGTTCATACAATCTAAAAATAAGGAGGGGACAAGAAAGCAGGATGCATAGTGTCAAATGTTTTCTTGTTCAGGAAGGCAGTGACATTGGAAAAGAGTTTCCATTTGATACAGAAATTTTTGAATATTTTTTCGTTTGGAGACCCCATGTATTTTGGGCAACTCCAATATCCATGTGTGTCAATAAGAACATGTAAAAATGTGAAATTGTATTCTGATTTTTCCTACATCTGTGGGGGGATCAAATTGCCCAAAAATCATTTTAGATTTCATAGTTCTAACCAAGATGCAATGGAATGAATGATCATTTTTATGATGATGATGTCAAAGATTGGTACTTACCCATGTAGGGAAATAATCAATTTATGTAAAGATAAACCCAATAAAATGGTATACCAACATCATGATTCTATCCAAAATTTTATGCTTGAGGAATGGCTAACCTGGGTTTCTTACTCAATATGACACACCTGTCATGGAATACCTACTAACAATACATTCAACCATACCAAATGTAATTGTGTGAGTTGTTGTCATTACAAAATGCATGAGAAAGATATCACAAGAAAAATTGCTCATAAAAATTTGAGCAAAATAAAATGTAGAAAAAACTTAGTTATAGTTATTAACAAAATCCATGATCTCAGTGGCCATGCAAAAATACTGCTGAAGATAGTTATGTCACTATAATTCATAAAACACTAAGTTACACAATAATGTTAATGTACATGGTATAATGGATACCCCTAATGAAGTTTTAGGAAGGGGGCCTTCCTATCCTAACAAATTCAATCTATGAGTACCTCCTGTCTTATCATTCATCAACTTTTAACTCCTTAAAAATAGTTACCAAAATAAAATGAAATATTATCTACTCAGTTAAAGTAACTGAAATAAACTAAAATCTTGATTCCTAATGGCTCAAAATCTTTGATGTTTATGTTGTTTTTGATTGTTTTCAAAGTGATTGGATAAATAATAGAAATAAATACTAAACTCATAATTACAGGTAGTATGATCATAATGATTTGAACATGGTTGTGGAAGAATGACATTTTTTCTTCTTTTATCTTATAATTGTTACTATTTTGAATGAACAATAAAATCAACCAGTGAAATTTCAACCTATTGATATCATCACTGTACCATTCTTCATTCCATTGACTATTTTTCTACCATTCATATAATATGAACTAAATAAACTTCATGATGGCATAATTAGATGTGTGCCTATTGACCAAAAATAAAACAAATAAAAATGATAAAATCCTACTCAGTGATAGTCACAGACCAAAACCATAATTTCAGTTGTTCCAAATATTTCATGTTTATGCTGCTTTATCATTGATATTGTCAAGCAAGACAAAATTGAATGATAGAAAAATTGAAGATACAACAAGGAGTATTAAAATCATTATGGACACCCCTACCAAAATTGTGTGATGGACCTTTCCCAATTCACCCTCTAAAATCCTCTCATTCAGGAATGTATGAAATAAAATCAATCAGAGCAAATCAATCTAGCAATATCTGCTTTCTCATCACTGGTCAAGTTCTGGACAACATTATAATTTGACTTTCCTTTGCCTTTACTAAATAAAGTAGATCAAGAGCAGTTGGATGTGATTAAATTTGGAATTACCTTTTACTCAGCATCCAAAAGCAAATTTCTCATTGAATTAAAAGCACTTGGCTGCTACCTTCTCTAAACTTGTTTAATCTATTTCAACTTTCCACTTCATAATACAATCTTTATGAAAAACAATAATTTCTTTGGAATCTTCAACAGCTTTGGTAATGAATGTTACTCCTATTCTACAATCTGGCAGGTCTAATGTGAAAGTGGTGTCTCTCTAAAATATGAAATTAAATTTAATGTGAATAAAAATTACAATGTAAGATAAATTGAAGGAATAAAATATTTGTGACCACAACTGCCTTCCCTCAGTTGTGTAGAATGACTATTATTGGCAACTTAAACTTACAATATACATAATTAGTTATTATCTTAATTTTCATTTGAAATGATTGTTTTGTCAGCTATGGCAACAGCAATATACTTGATATTATGGAACTATGTTGTCTTTGAGACTTTTTTGTATTGATGCAACTTCAAACACCAAAAAAGACAAGGTTGATCAAATCATTTATTCATGCAATAGGTTTAGGAAAATAATTTTGGAATCTGTGTATACAATGTAAACTTTCATTAAAAAATTCCTGGAAAAAGATATCAATACCCAAATTCTAGACATAATAAAGTCTTCAAATGAACATTGTAGGAAAAATGTAGTTGTGTACATCCTAAGTCATCAAAACAGTACTTTTTGCAATCAAAATATAATTTCAACTATTACAAAACATTGGCAATGTTAAAAAATATCATTTGATTCTTGACAGTGAATGAAATATCTACTCTGGTTGAAAAGGGATGTTTTTACAATAATGTGATGTGGATAATTCCTACTCTTTTGAAGTAGTTAACTTGCAGTTGAATTTTTTAAGAGATGTATATACCAGACAGAATTCCAAATGTATTCTCTGTGTTAATGAATATGAAAGGTTTTTACTCAAAAAATGCTCGTGAGTGTTGCTAACATAATATTTTTGCTAATTCAAATAATAATATTGTACTGTTCACAACTCCATATCTAACCAAGTCCTCTTTTTTTCTAAAGCGGGCCAAAAGTGAAGCTTGTCCAGGTTTGCAAAAAGTTGGTGTGTCAAAAGTTTGAAAAATATGTTTTGTCATTACAGCAAACCTTGCATACAAACCAAAAACTCAAAAATTTATTACAAGTATGAGACCATATTAGTTAATATCAAAACCAACCATTTAAGATCATTTTCCCACTACTAAATAGGACGGGAGAGACAAAGGTTGAGTCTATGATGTAAGACAAATCCAGAAAAATGAGACTTTGAAGGTACTGGGTCCAAAACCAAGTCAGAGTCTGGCAATTAGAAGAAGCACCAAAATTAATGCCATGTCAACAAACCAAGTTCCACTGTGATGAACTATTTTAAATCCTCCAGATATTTATGGACAATTTGCAGCAATTCCTCCAAATATTGTCAAACTTATTGAAAATGTTGAACAATTTGGATGAAATGCAGTGTATTATATCACATCGCATGGTAAATATTCCCACAACTAGTTGTCAACACAAATAACACCATTATTTATTGATGGAGAAGGCACTTTGAGGATCAATGATTGGTATCAATAAATTCCACATAAAAAGTGGATGCTAATATGTATGGATTGACATTATAACACTAATTCATAAGAACTATTGCTTCAAGCGTCATATGTAGCATTTTGTTGTGAATTTGCCATGTTTGATTTTATCTGGACAGGGATGAAAAAACATGGAGCTTTGTAAGAGCAACTATACAATGAAAAATATCTCAGTGAGTTTTAAATAGCGTTTCTCTTAGACTAGTTTGAGCCTTCTCTTCTTCGTTTGAGTCAAGTCCAAGTCACTAAACATTCTAGAACTTATTTGAAACCTTTTCGAATTTTTGTTTTTAGACATTTCGATCGAGTCATATTTTAAGACTTTTTGCATCAACTCAGATTATCTAGTCTAAGGAACAAATCTAATTTATGTCTCTACATATCTTTTATATCCTTATGATCCTTGATTTTTCTATAATCTTGAAGCAAGCAGCATTTTCTAGATGTAGAAAAATATTTCCTCATAAATAATTTATAAAAAATAAAATATTTTACTCTGATTGTTTTCTATTCTAGGAATAACAAGTTGTACATCAAATAACACCCTTTTTGTATCCTGATTGGTGGCAGGGTTAAATCAAAAAACTTTTGTTAGTTGTAACTCTTTATATTCTAAATCTTCTTCATCATTTTAAAGTTTTCATTGTGATAATTCCTTGTATTGATTATATTCAGCTTTTCAATTTGTGTTGCATTTTCTGGCTTTAGGTTAACCTGTAAGGACATTCTCTTTTTTATTCCTTATCAAAGGATGAAAAGTTATCAAAACACTTACAACAATATACAATGAAAATGTAATAAAAGGATAATTCTAATTCATATAAGTAAAATTGATCAAAAATAATTTTAAAAGCTAATCATAAAAAGGAATTGTAATAATATGATTAGCAAAGCATTTATCTATGTTCATTGCAATCTTTTTCATCACTGGCATGGATATTTTTGTGGCTTGTCAGCTTCCACACAAAGAGGTAATTGGGGTTTTTGGGGACTCAATTCAACGTCCAGGATATACTAGCAAACCCACATTGTTACAGTTGATTGTAGAACAATACTGATGATGATTGGGATCACTTAGGTAAAAGATTGCTTTTTAAATCACTCAGTGACCCAAGTCAGTGGATTATGAGGGTCATCACTCTTTCTCAATGTGGGATGGTTATGTACAAACTCCAAACCACACCAAGCTGTGTTTGTGATGGTAGGTGTACAGGCAACTACATTGGTGGCAGTATGTCTGATGGCAACTGCAGAAATGGAGAAGTTGGGTCCTAATCCCATGGTGGTAATTAGAGAGTTAGTCGCTGATACAGTTCCTCATACATTGGAAAACCTATGTCACACCTTGATCTCTCATATGGCTGGTCTCCTATACAATTGGTCCTAGTTGCTGCATTGAGAGTATAAATGAGTGTGGCAACTAAGTCCTTCAGTAAATAGTTACAGATATCTGATTGTTATGACCATTACCTGATCTGATGCTCATTTCATTTTGAGTTGGTTGGTGTGACATAAGAGCATTGGAGGAGAGTAATGTGGGCTTAAGAAGTACAGACCATGAGGAGGTAGGTCATGATATGAGAGAACAAGCAAAAAATATTTTTCTCTTCATGTATATAAAAATACCAAGACAAGGAAAATATGACTATGCACAAGTGGAAAGCTTGTGGGATGTAACAGGGTGATGCAGAGGGCTGGGTGGTTACAAGAACAGAGGGAGGTTGGGGTCAAAGGCAGGTGGGCATGAGGATGGGAAGTCCATAACCTCTGCAAGGTTGATTCCACCAGGGAGAGCATAATATGGGAAATAGTCATGTCAAATTTTTCAATCCAAAGTGTATGGTCTGTGACAGATGTTGTTCCAACGTAGCATTGTAACAGGGTTGTTGGTTGAGATGAATCACCACAAAGAAGTGGAATTGATGCTGGTTGAGCAGTTTAATATTCTTACATGTTGTTAAAAAACGCTACAATGGTTTGAGGGTCTGGGAGGTTTGGATGGGTGTGAGGATTTGTGGGGTAGTGTGGTGGGAAGGATTGAAAGAAGATGGATCTGATTTTGGTATCCTGGAATGCTTAGTTGGAAATGTCTCGGACATGTCCTCGGGACGGGGACATGTCCTAAAATCCCAGGGACAGAATCAGAT
>JALLPE010001074.1:0-13194 GCA_036940025.1 Conticribra weissflogii | reverse complement strand
TAGCAGTCATTTTAACTTGGGAAACTAAATTACTCCCACCCAAAGAATAGCCAATTCAAACCCAATCCACAAGTCACATCTATCTCATGGAACAATAATTGTGTACTTACTCTTCTCTTTCCAAGCCATGGCTTGTTGTAGCAGCATTTAGACTCACCTGAATGTGATCCATTTTCACTTGATATTGCATTTGCCCTGACTAGGTGAAATTTGACAGAATCTGTGCATCTTTGGCAATAGCTTGAAGGTTGCTTTCATGTTGCTGCTACAAGAAATGAGGATCATTGGGAAATATATTAATCAATTTTTCATATAATATCATTGACAAAGACACTATACACTATTCTTTCTTCACAATTTGTCTAGTTTGAACTTGAAAAAGCATTCTTTCATCATGGTCATGATCATACAACTCAAAAGTCACACATTCGTCTGTAAGATCAGAATTATCAATGCACATGCTATGGCATGCATCATACAATCTTACAGCTGAACCTATTTTCCCATGTATCTATCTATAGACCATTGGATCAACATTGGTTGATAATCTTGACAACACGACTCTGATTATTTTTTAAATATTTGCTATGAAATATGGCCGGGTCGAAATTAATTACTACCATAGGACCTTCAAAATGTGATATTAAAAAATATGTTTTTCTCTACATTAGTTACTCATGCATGAACAGCAACAAAATGAAAATTAGATTAGGAAAAGATTCAAAACACTTTGGTGATGATGTTTTTCTATCAGATTTTTTTATTTACCTTTCTTCATTCTTGTCAATACTTAACCATTTAGCATTGCAAGATGCCACTTCTACAATCCATCCTGCTGCATGGCATCATCCATCAACTAAGAACCAAGAATGTCTTACTCTGACCACCATCAAATTTTTACATGCTGAGAAATACTGACAAGCAAGCAAACATGTGTCCAAATCATTTACATCCTTACATCCTAAATTTATTTTCTACACTTTAAAAAAGTGATGGATACAACTTCACATGATGAAAAACAAAGTTCCACAAGACACAATACATTTAACATTACTAAAATAAAAAAATTTGGACAAGTACAACGCTATACCAAGAGAAAGCCAGCATAGGTGGAAGTATGTGGCACATCACCATGTACTACATAACTTCAAATTAACCATCAGAACAATCTGGTATATCCCCTAGAGGATACAGGACATGAGATACAATTCTATTGACTGCTGCATGTAGCATATAATACACACTGAAACGGAGTGTAGCTACCTGAAGAGTGCAATTGTTCTATGACATTAACATTATTGCCAGCACACAGGAATAAGAGGGAATCCCCTCTACTGCTGCAAACAGAATCCAGATCAGTTAATAGGTAATACCATCTGATTAAAATTGATTATTTTTTGTCTTTGAAAATATGCCTACATATTCAATCACCAATAGTGCTTGTGGTCTATAGCAAAAAATCAAATTTTGTTGTTTATAAAAGTAGCCAAGAATCAAAACAAACACCCACCGGGATGGATGCTTCAATTCCCAAGATGAACCTCCCTCTTCCAGTAAAAAACAAATCTACATAATTCCCTCAAGTAATAAATACAAATATGTTAAATGTAGTACTCTGCAGTAAAGCCTGTTGTTGATTGTATTCATATTGCCTACACAGAAGGTTGACAGGTTGTAGTTGCCCTGTGAGAAACATCCTCCTTAACCCCCCCAGACAGGAAAACCCTGTGTCCAATGGATGATTTTTAAAATATCCTCCTGTAGATGACCAGAATCAATACAATGTGCAATGCTAAAGTAGTTAACTGGAAGTTTATAATCCATACAGAAGGCAAAGCCTCATATTGAGGAAACTTTGTATACAAACCAATAGACATATAACATTACTCATTAAGTAATTTCCATTCCAGAAAGAGGATTTATCTAAATAATGTAGACTTGAGTATATTTCACCAACTTAGCATTTACTAGGATACTTGATTCTACTGCAACTCATGCATGGGAACAGATTGTAAGCAAATGCTATTTTTTGATACAGGAATAAACCAAAATCCCTATAGCCAAACTCTTGTACTTTACAACATGGAATAGAAACACTCATAGCATATCTTACTGGTGCAACTAACTTTGGCAGCTACATGTGTTTCAAGCTATACAAACCTTCACACCTCTATGTCAAAGAAAAATGAACTCATACACAACATTCTTACCTCAGTTAGAGGTAGGTCAAACAAGACGAATGATCCCAACAAATATTCTCAAACAAAGGATGAAAATCTAGTGACCACAAGAACTACAAGCACTGCACAATACACAGTGGTTGTTTTTTTATGAACACAATACAAAAAATGGAAGTGTTACAATTCAGATAGTAATCCTAAAGAGTCTACAAATAAGTCAGACAAAGCTTAATGTGCCCAGCTTATTGAAAACTATGACAAATAGATTGATATGCTCATATCCCTAGTAAAAAGCCTTACCAAAAAGTGTAAGTATGCTAGTAGCATTGATTATGAAGACTCAGAATATATCTTTAGGACCAAGGAATGTGGTTTAGTATCAATTATGTAAGTAAATGCACTAAAATGAACAAAATTGGTACTCCATACCATATACCTGAAGCCTGACATTACTAGTACCACTGTGGTCAATGTACCTTAGCCAAATATTTTGGCTGGTATAACCCTTTTCCACTGCTGGGCATTGTATTTTGAATCTAACTTTTGGTAATTTCGAACTGAAAAGCGCTTGCTCTCAGCTTTTCTGCAATATCTTATGTGGGTTGTGAGTCTATGGGGTTGATTTCATCATTGAGAAATTCCACTCCAAAAAACACTACCCAAATTGCTGCATAGTGCACAGTGAATTTTACACCTTCGTTGTTGGCCACAATGGAGCACCACCTCCTATGTTGTTTCACCGGATGCAGCATGGGACATGTCTACATGTTTGTCCCTGCCATCTGGTAACATGTTAAGCCAAACAGGAGTGACAGGGGATTGACAATGCCTTGCCAATATGGCTTTGAGATGGCAATATTTGCAATGTCACAAAGCCTTCAGCATGATGGCGCTCTGAAACTGCCAAAAAAGGTCCCAATCATGATAGTTGGAGCTCCTTCTGATTGAAGAAGTCCATAATTTAAACCTGTAAAATTGGTTTTTTAATGTGAAAAAGGCAGCCAAGATAAAGGGCTGCTTCCTTCATCCATGCAGGCTGCTAGATTTGGTGAAGAGGTTGATACTTTTGATGATTGAGGGGTAAAAATTCTTTTTTACATAAACTCTTTTTAACATAGGAATTCTTAACCTGTTATATCAAAATTTACATTATGTCTGAGAATATGCTTAAGAACACTACTCAGCAGTGACAATACTCAATTTTTCACTGCTGGCAGTGAACCCTTCAGTTATCCTGAAGAAAAGCATTCAGTGCAATATTAGGAATGCATTAGTATCCTACTGCAATTGCAAAGTCAAAAAAGAAATGTGAATAGTCCTTGAATGTATTTTCTCTTGATAGTGATGTTGATGGTGATATACATTTTGTAAATCATCATCAACTGAAGTACCTAATCACTAAACAAAAACAAGATGCTACTGCATGGAACACATGCGCAGGTTATGGCCCATGTAAATACTATATCCCCTGAATACAAATCAAGAACAATAGTTACTGTGTACTGAAATGTACATATCTTTAAATGGCCTACATAGATGTTGTATCCCCATAATACAATTCAAAAACAATAGTTATTTGGTAGTACAATGTACATGAAGCACCTAAGGAAGCCTGTTCTTTGTATAACCTAATGAGATTATTATGGCTCTGACTCTGTATACATTAAGTGTGTCCACAATACAAAATACAGTTTCAGCAATCAGTTGACTTGACCAAGGTTCCCCATAATTAGCTAAGAATGTTTGCTTTATTCTAATTGACACTGATAATACACATGTTTGTAGTAAAATTTTTAAGCAGTCAGTCACATTGTAGTGACAAATGTTATAATTTGTTGAAGCGCAATTTGGTTCCAAATGACATCATCACAAATGATATACAACTACTCTCACCCTGAAAGAACAGCAACAAGATAATTCTTTGAAAGAATATCTTTTAAATCCAACATCAAATATAAACCATAAGTCGTTCATGATGTTGAACTAATCATGCAATATGAAAAGTTGGTCATACCGATACCTCTATGATGCAGCATGATTTCTGATGCCATTATTACTTACATCAACCTGGTCATACTAGACTAGTAGAAACTTTTCAAGTGATAATGTATTGATTTGGTATGTGTACCTCCATATGTAATCATTTACTTACATGCAAATCATGACAAACTAATTTATCAAGTATGGTAAGATACGCCCTAAAACAGCAAAAGTTGCCCCTAGGAGAACACTCTATACTCATTTCATTGGTCTGTACACAATCACGTGTCTCAACTTCATGTGTTACAATGTTTTTCCAGCCACAGGCTGGTAAAGGACAGAACAGATTCCTAGACAAAAAAGACAATGGAATGGTGATGATTTTTCATCAAAATAATTTATTTGTATTCAGACACACACAACTAAAGTACTATCACTGTTATTATCTGATAGTCAACTATCACAGTTTTCATTGTTGATTGTTAACTATCACAGATAGTGTAGGTGATAGTTCACTATCACTGATACTATGTAATTATATGGGACATTACACTTAATAATGGTGATAATTAATTATCACTATTATCTGGTTAACTGTCACAGTTAGTGTTGGCAATAGTCAACTATCACTATTGATATTGGTGATAGTTAAGCATCACCAATATTTTGTCCAGGATCAGCCAAGTGAAATGTCAAACATTGCCAAAATAGTTGCCAATCCATTATCTTCTATTGACGGTTCATAGTTCAGCAAACAACAAAGGCATTTGTGGCAAGATTTCCTGGATAATTAATGAATGCTATTAGAGTAGATACCTCTAACCATGGGAAGTCATATTTGACAATGGTAATAGGCATCAAAACTTCATTTTGCTACACTGTACAAGCAATACTGCATTTGCAAGAAGCTAAGCACTAGCTAAAACTCACAAACAAACTCCATCATTGAAAGTGTACAAATGCTATATTCCAGCATATTAGAAGACAATTACCTCACCTACCCAAACACCATTGAGAAATTAAGTACTGACACCTCATGGACTGTTTGTAGCACCTATCACTCAGAACTTTGGTCTACACCTGGTGTCGCAATATTATTCAAAGAGACATGCTATATAACATAACTTTTGTTGTCAATTGGAACAAGGTTGGAAAAGGTAGACAAAGCAAGTAATTTCCAATGTCAAGACTATGACTATTGTAAAAGGAAAAAGAATTGGTTGCATATGTTGTAGAGTTGAAAACCAAAAACCCTGTACAAAGGGCCTATTGTTATAGTACAAGTATACACAAATGGACAATGTGAATAAAGTATGAAGACTCAACTGAAATGGCAAGCTTAAGGAGACTTGTTTATAACCTGATAATAAAGAGAAACTTCAAGCAAAATTAAGAGTAAATATTACCTCATGACTTCATCAATCCTTCCCAATGGAGTTGAAACATTAGCTTGTTAGTATACATAATACTACTCAATAGAATGAAACAAGGTTTCATTGTACTTTCCACAGTATTTTGAGGTCATGCTTTTTCTCTACTGGCAGATTGGCATAGTACCTATTGGTTTCTAATCAGTAAGGAGGCAAGATATATGATCCCTTTTTGTGGTGTACACCTCATCCTGATATATTGTGTCATTCATCATCAATGAATGCCTTGCATTGACAACAATTAAAGTCCTTACTCTTTACACACCTGAAAAATCCTGACTTAGAGCTAGTAATATGAGTCCAAATAATTTAAATCTGAAACAAATTTTCTACACTTCCAAAATATTCTAGTTAAAAATGTAAATCCCATCCAATTGGTTTTTTTGACTTCGTTCACCTCTTTTCTTGCACTTCCCAAGAATTTCCATAACTACTGTTCTACAAAATCCTCCACACAGATGCCATGCTTATCTTGTTGATCTTGGATCTTGGCTATGCTGTTGATCAGAAAGGAGTTAGGCCCCAGATCCAAGGGCAAACCTTCAATGAAACTTGTCTCATCTGCATTGAACACTTTCTCCAATTCTACCAGCAAGCTTGTCTAACCACCATGATTCTTTTTTCTGTACCCCTTCATATTCAGAACTAAATCATTGCCTGCAATATCATATCCCCACTACAAGGGCCCTGAGAACCTTTATCAAAACCTAAACCATTAACAACTACCATTCCAAAGTATACAAACTCTTTACTGGCAATGGTCAGTTCTCCCAATGAGTCTATCACATTGTTAAAATGTGATTGACATAAAGCCTGAGGTCATGTCAGATCAAGGAGTATGATCACAGATGACAAGACAAGATTGATCCAAGTCTCTAATAGGAATGCACCAACAAACACAATCATTGACTGAATCATCTTCATCCACTATTTCAAATTCAATCTTTGGTGACAGACATCTATTATCTTGTTCCCATATTATCTTGTTCCAAAACATCCCATTTTTCATTCCTGCCAACCCATTTGCCTTCAACTCCCATAACTTTACCTTCAACCATGACAAGGAGCTCATCCAAGATTTCCCTTACCATACCATACTCAACTGGGTACACTTAGTCTGCATCCAAGGGCGATTGCTGAAGAACAAACTAAAAATGGAGCAAATTCCTTTCTAATATGACTACAATCAACCCCACTTCTACCTAGTTCATGCCACTGGCAAGATTTTTTGTCATGTCCAAGACCTGTGCCACCCCAATTCCAACTGGTTACAAATCTACCAAACCTGTTAGATCTGTGCAAACTTCTACACCAAGAAGGTTCTTTGCAAGGTTTATATGGCTGCCAACATTTGCCCACAGGACAACAAGGATCAAAAATCTTCACAACCAACTCCATACAGGTCACAGCCACCAACTTTCTCCATCAGGAATGGTTTTCCAACAGTTTCAAACAAACCATTTTGCTGGAAATGACCATTTTCCTAAGTTACCTCCACAATACCTTCCATGCTGCAAAATCACAAACCTCAGCTTTAGACTTTAACATACCCAACATACCAAACCAATCACCTAGAAAATCAACACCCAGTTAACATCAAGGCCACTTTTGGAGATGTAACCATCCATTGCATGACCATATTTCATCATAAATTATGTATTGTTGCTCAATCCTATTCATGACTGTATTATTCCCTATACTTTAAAGTAGGAACCCTATCACACATTTTTCATTGCACCTCCCACATTCCCATCACACACAATCCCTTATCATAGTAAGAGCACTAAGCTTCTAGGAATGTTCCCTCAATCCTATGAGGGTCTATGACTGCTTACTTAAGGCGTTAGTTGCCATAATAATTACCTTCTTTCTTTGACAAAAATTGTTGTATTATAAACATGGACACATTGTGTATCAAAGTGCAATCAGTGTTTTCTTATTTATGGTTTAAACAAAAAAAGTGTGACCACCTCAGCATCCACAAGTTCCACTTGCAACAATTAATTACAGATACAAAGGCCATGCTGGATAGTGCCTTAAACAAGGGAATGTGGAATCATCCCCAAAACATCATACAATCCTGATTCAATAATACCAAACCCACCAAACCTCCCTATTGGGTTGGACCCTCCATCCCAAATGACTCCATAGCTACTTACTTAAGGTGTAGTTGCCATCCTTATTACTTCTCATCTCAACTATTCCTTCATATAAAAGATCACAGAGATGTTTTGGATCAAGGTGCAATGCGGGTTTTCCAATGAATAAAGAAAACTTCCTACTAAGTCAAAAGTCCTACTCTAAAGGAAAAAATACTATAAATACCATGATGTGCACACATCTCATATCAACATCATAACATCATGTGATCTCCTGTGACACCACTGCAATGGATGTCCTGTATTTTTTACCTCAAATAGTTAGAATACCAACAAAAATATAAACCAATGTACTGTTCTAGGATGTACTCTCAGAAAAATATCTGCTCTCAAGAGCAAGAGGTAAGGAAAAGCCTCATGTCACCCTTTTTCACAATAAAATCATCACAGAACTGTAATGGTGTAATAATGGAGTTAAATCAAGACAGTATTTGTGACAATCTTGTCGGTGTTCTTGTTATCACAAATTGAATGCAGTCTTCTTGTCACAACAACTGTCCAAGATATCACAAATTCATACCCTCATGAGGATAGGTACAAACCTTGTTGATGGTTTTGACAATTTAACCACAGAGCATAAAAGGAAACTTGTAGACTTTGCATACCTGGCACTGAGGGAAAGTTGCCATGATGAGAGCCCTGATGATGACATCACAACAAGGAAGATGGCAGATGTTCTCTTGCAAATGCCATGAAATCAATCCCTCCATCATGACCAAACACTTGGCCTTGACCGGCTACTATGTCTACTGACCAATTCATCATGAGGAATAAAGGGGCACCACAAATGAATTAGTACAAAGGTCTGATACAACAAGCCTGCTGGCTGATATTTTTGGTGACTTGTTGTGTTGTTGTTGCTGACATCAATGTGATGAGATATGAGATATTGTGCTGTAGCAAAAATATGATAAATTCAAAATAACTACTATTACCTTTTCCTTTGCAGTAGTTTAGCCTACTGTCTTAGGCTGCTTTTGATGGAGTGGGGTTGTGAACAAATCCTTGCACGCCATCTAACATGGTGGTGTGGTGGGAGCAGACTGCGCCCAGAATTGTACAATAATATGACATCTACGAAAAAGTTCAATGTTACATTTTTTTAGCTTATTTGTTGTTGACACAGGAAAATTAATGATTTTGGTCTCATTGTCGCAACTTGCGACATGCCATTTGACGAGATAGTCACAAATGCTATCTCGTCATTTATGATTCATCTCCAATATGAGTTTGCATGAAAGGAACAAACGCTTGCATGTTACATCAATGAATACAAATCATTCATAATGAATAATATTATTGTTGTCTAACATCTGCGCCCTTCATCTGTGACTCATATTGAACAGATACAAATTTTTACTCTTCACCTGAATCATCATAGAGCTTCATGTAATGTTGAATTTTCTGACAGTAAGGAAGTCCCTTTTCGCTGGTGTCATACTCATATTCCCGGCTTTATCCGTCTTTCAACAGATGAATTTGCCATCTAGCACTACGCAAAATCATAATGAGATTAAACAAGACTTGCCACATCTCAAGTCCCCCCCCCCTCTTTTGTTATCATCGCATACCGACAAATCCGATATCGACAGTGACAGTGACAGTGACAGTGACACCGATACCGCCCAAGCTCCCGTCTAGAATGGAAGTTGCATTTCTATCGATTCCAATAAATCACCACAACTAACCCTGCCGCTTCAAATTCAAATTGGCCCCATCCCCCACGCCCATCTGATACTTCGTCTCATCTCTGTATCCCAGTCGCTTCCTCCAGTAAATCTTTTGGGTTCCGTAAAATCTTTGTACGCGGAGAGAGTTGGAGAAGGCGTATTTGAAGAGGAGGAAGGCGGCGAGGAGGATGGTGGGGGTCCAGGATCCTTCGGTCCCGTGATAGGTTTGGTAGGTTATTCGGTCTATTGGTTCTGGCGACTCCGTCATCTTTTGGATACGATGCAGTCGGTGTCCGGGGACGGATATTATGTATGTAATGGGAAGGGATATAGTATATTGTGTGAACAGTAGTTGAGAGGAACGGTATTCCCGTGCGAGTAGGCGTATATTGTATTTTGTAGCAGAGCGGCCGATTCCTTTGGATCGTATGGTGTTGATTTTTCCCTTTGCGGCGTTGATTGGTAGGTGGCGACGATGCAACAAACCTCTGGTCGCCTGGCACGTTGAATGATGAATTTTTGAGATCAACTTCACGGTAAAACAACAGCCACGGCACTAGGGGGGACGGAGGGAACAGCGAGCATTATTTGTTGACGGTGCGTTACATATATTTTGTAGTATAGTACTACTACGTAAGATTTTTGGAAGTGGTGGTCCAATGGGTCATACAACAAGGTGTCGCTGCGACACAAAAAGTTAATAATTAAAAATATTTATCTAAATACGAAAATAAAATTATTTTTCAAGAGTAGGTACAATTATTTTATATGAATATATAAATACCTTTAAGCATGAAACGACAAGTGATGATTCCAATGATAATGATCAACCACCCCCGCCCAACAGAGAATAAAATGAAGACCAAAGACACAAAAATACATTACATATTATTATTTACGTAATCTCATCTCAACCACTTCGCTCGCCGAAGACCAAAAACCACGAAACAGCTAAAAATATAAAATAACAAGGACAATGTCGTCGATGTTACGATAGCATTAGCGAAAGCGGTAGTGATAGCGCCGACAGGAACGAACGAGAGGCCGTCATTATATCACGACGATTGACCGAGGGCAATACATAATAGTCACAACCATTACTATTTTTGTCTTTCGCATCATGCCATCCTTCGCGACATGTCATCCTCCGTGAAGCCAGAACTAGCCCGGAAGGGCATCCCCATGGCACTTTCCGTTGCCCTCTTCATATTGTTCAATGACAAAATGTTGTGCACTCCTTCCATCGACGGTGACATTTCTACTTCTTTGGCCAAATCCCATCAACTTCATCGTAATGATCATTGCCCTCTCGACCCAATCACAACGGCCTTCATCTCCACGAACTCTTCCCAATACACTTGGATGGGCAACCACTTCACCCCCCCTCCCAACATCCCAATCTTCCCACCCGAAGAATACGTATCCCAATTCGGCAAGAGAAACACCCTCTTTATAGGCGATAGCACCATGCGACGAGCCTACGGCACTTTCCACGCCATCATGACGGGAAAAGACCCGGCGGATTTGACGGTGTACGAATTGAGCGCTCCGCAAGTTATCGATTTTGGCAAGGCGGGACGTCTGCATAGGCAGCCATGTCGTGTTTTGATGGGGCACGGAGTCGATCTCCCCAAGGATAACAGTGGCTTTGATTGTCGGCATGTCATCGCGAATCGCGATAATTACGAGGAGGATTTGATCAATGCAACAACATCATCTCGCGAAATTTCTGCAACTCTTCTGAAAGAAAAAGAATTATACTACGACTGCAGCACCGAGGGAAAATTCGATTACCTCGGGATGCCCTGTGTATCCCACATATTGAAAGAATTTTTCCCGGAAAGACTCCCCGCCGACGTCCACGCAACTGCAAAAAATGGAGCGGAGAAACGACAACTATTCCGCCATTACGACACAATCGTCGTAGGCATAGGGTTATGGGAGGGTCTGAGACCGCATGATTGCAACATCCCCTCTATTCCCGACAAATTCCAAAGGATTCAATTATTCCTAGAATCCATGGAGCAAATTAGTTCGACGGACCAGCAAGTCGTTCTTAGAACCCCGGGGTTTCATCAAAATCACGGCGGGAATGAGATCGTTTGGAATGTGGTGCGGAGGATGAAAGATTACGGTTATAGAGAAAGAAACCGCGGTACAGGACAAGACAATGGCGTGAATGGAAATATTATTGAGAGCAGAAGAAACAATAACGAAGTGGATTCAAGAATACAACTTAGTAGTCGATTCTCCGCCACACATACAAATAAAACAACAATGACAACCATTCCAGACACAAATCATAATACAAAAAATCAAAGTAACATTACGATAGTCGACTTCGGCACGGTAATATCGAAGCGTAGCTTCGGCAATGATCGCATACTGGGGGACATGCCCGCACATTATGGACTGGAGGCAAGATTATTATTTGGACAGCAATTGTTGCATGAGTTGAGAGCCGGAGAGCTTCGAAAGGAGATTGTTTAGCAGGAGTGATGAAGTCATTCTGGTGTGAGACACCGAAATTGAACCACGGTAGCATACACCTGGTTAGGTGCCGAGGAAATAAATTTAGTAAAAAAAATTGATGGGCACAGATATACAAGGATCATATAGAGACATTTTTAAGCATTACCGTCATTTCTCTTGCCGCTTTGCTCTGAAAACAGGATCATGGTGGTTATCATGAACAATCTACATATTTCCTTTTGGAGACGAAGGGCTGTCTTGGCATGTTCTTGAATATTGAAAATCTTCTCAAGGGGAGAAGTGATCATTTTGACTAAGATTCCCTTCAAAGAATTTGGTACGTTTTTTGATACATAGAAATCAAAAATCAACTTTTAGAGCTTTTCCAAAATCCAGGCTATGCAAAAACTTTTTACACAAGAATAACAACACATGACCAATATATGTGATAGGTGCTTGAAAGTTTATGGCTATAAAAGCACTTCAACTCTAAACTTTGGTAATTGAATACTATTGGATAACCCAACTTTAGAACCACCAAAAGAGGCTTTGAAATAGATCTAATCTTGACTTCTTAATTTGGTGTTGTCAGAGAAAAATGCAAGTTTTACAGCAGGGTATTAAGGTTTTGACAATCCAAGACTGGTTCACCAAAATGCAGACAAAATAATTGAATCATGGGGTTTGACTGATGTCCCTTATGTATTGAATATTTTTACAATGTGTTTGTTCAAAAAATACACAAAGTCAGTTATTGCACACAGAACATCTTGAAATTTGAAGAAAAAAGATAATCTTTTTAGTTGATTGAAAGTTGCAATTGAAGGAGGAGTTCCTTTTAGCACTGGTATTGTGGAACAACATCAATTTATGACTGGCTTGGACATCACAGCAAAATGGGAGCTTCCCACTTGAGAAGAAAAACCTTTGATCAAACCTCCCAATGAAGATATGACAAAAAGTCCAATTGAATGAGATAATTCAATTACTCCAAAATCTGGGCGTACAAAATTCAATTGATCTATGAGGCATCTAGACTGTGCTCACGTTGTGAAGACTCTGGGTTGTGGTGCAAAAGAATCCATAATGGCCCAAACAACAAATTCCTCCAAAAATGTGAATTGAAACAACACAGCCATCCATTGGATTGAATAAACCACTTTTTCAGCAACCATCCAGTAAATGGAATATAATGGGTGACAGAAAAACAAAATTTGCTGCATCAAATTGGACAGAATAATCCAACACAAAGAAAAATGCTTTGTAATACAGGAAAGGAAGAACACGTCTTTAAAGAAAAATT
>JALLPE010001073.1:0-13207 GCA_036940025.1 Conticribra weissflogii | reverse complement strand
GGTTTTAAAGCTCCTGAAACTACAATTGCTTTTAAATAGGAATAAACTGTGTAATTTAAAAAAGATTTGAGAGTTTGTGGACCTCTAAGAGTTCATGGAACTCTAAAAAATGACTCACAATCCCTGTCACACATGTTGAAGTTGAGTTGGGAAACAATCATAGTGTATGTTTTGTATGTTTTGTATGCACATACTCCAAAAAATCCAGAATTGTTAATGTCAGTCCAGGAATGTCAAGGCAAGCATCAGGACATTATTCATTGATGCCCAAAATATTTTATTTGAGAAGACATAATCTTACATGTCATTTAATGCTTCCTTTTTCCAATTAATTGTCCTTTTCAGTTGTTATTATTGGCTGTCCTCAACCAACACTGGAAGATCCAAACCCCAAGGTCATTGCCAACAAAGCAAACAAATCTTGTCCAAACTCCAACAACACTGGCACCCACACTTACTGTAACATGAATATTGCTATTTTCCTCCATTGCTTGCAATCCTCCACCTCATGTGGCAACAACTCCCAAACTAAACCCAGTGGTGGAAAAGACACTAATATCACAATAACCAGATGTATCCAAAAAACATGGTTTCCACCAGTGAATCAAATAATCATAGTATCCCCCCATTGAAACCAATCAGGATAGTGTCATTGATTCCAATATTTCTTTCATGAATGCCAATTTAATCCCAACTAAATATATTGGCCAAGTTAAGAAAAATAACCAGATTAGTGGTGATTTGTCACCTTGTCAAAGCACAGTGAAACATATAGAAAATATTTCAACAACACTTTCCACCAGGTAAATGGTTCAACAATAGAGAAACACTGAAGAATGCTCTAAATCTTCAAGCACTCCATTATGGGTTTAACATTAGAGTTCATGACAGACATGTTTTTATTTGCTCAAGACATGGGGAAACTCCAAAGAAAAAATTTAAACCAATAACAACAATATCCTAGAGCCTCTAATGAAAAAGAAACAAAAATGTACCAAAAACCCACTTTATTGTGGTTGTGGATTAAGTGTACAATATGCATATATGATCAGACTATTCCAAAAAGATTATCCTTCAAGAAATTCAGAATGAAAAAGACAGAGATACACCAGAACTGAGGCAGATTCTGATACTTGATTCATCCTCATATTTACACATCAATGTTGTATACCATCATAAAAGCAATATTGTTTTCAATCCAGTTGTTTGTTGAGGAAAGTAAAGATGAACAAGTTACTCACAATGATGGAAATCTCTGACAGAAACTTAGACAATAGCATTTTGCAGGGGTTTCTGAAGAAGAATGATCCCAGTCATAGTTATGTAGACGTTGATGTAGGCTTAAAGGGAGATAATCTGCCATCAGGATAGTGGGAAGAGAACATTTATCACAGAAATTGATTTAAAGGTCATGATCAATGATGCTGTTGCCAAATCAGACTCCACTGTTGCTGTAGAGCAAGCCAAGGAACTTTACAATTGCTTCTAGAGGACACACTTTGAAATTGTCAAAACACGTGGAAGGTTGGAACATACCTACAAAAACTACATGACAACAATGAAAATTTTGATTACAAGATAGCAAGGGATACAGATTATGGACCTGCAACTATGCTTGTGTGGCAGATCGAAACAATGAGAGCAGACGTTGAATTGTATGGTTGTGCTCCACACTTGGATTTCATGAAGAGAAAGTTAAATTCAAACTTGTGGCCTTACATCTCTGTTGTTGCAATAGATGCCAATGGATGCCCTTGTGTTGTTATAGAAGGAATTGCATGCATGGAACAAAAGCATTCTCGCATCTTTGCCATCAATGAACTGCTCAAAATGGCACCTGGTAGATTGCATAATGGCATTTTAGCAATTTTTGTAGATGAAATGTCATCACCAACAGTTCTTGGAGAAGACAAGATGAATCTGCCTAATGCTCATTTCTTTTGGGACAGGAATCATCTGTTGAATGACATCTGGCCAAAACAATTTGGAGGTAGCTGGAGTTCAAATTTGTTATCAATCATCAATGTTGCAAACTTTAACAAACTCTCTTTCACAAGATAGTTTTGAAAAACTCTGACAGAAGTTCAATCAGTCTTCAAACGTATAAATAATGTTTTGAACATTGTTCATGGAATTTCCAAACACAAAATTCATTTTGCACAATTTTCATTTGATTCAATAGAAGGCACCTGCAGGAAGACTAGTAATAAGCCTGCAGAGCAAAATCATTCTAGCATTATTGCACACATTGGTGGTGCCCTATATGATGACCCTGCAGAAGAGATCAAAAGACTTATTGTACATCATCACAATCAAGAAAATGCAAGAAATCAACAGAAGATCATCTACTCTTTCCAATACCAGCCAAAAAAACTTGTTACTTCTTTGATTTTATCTATTCAATTTCAATTATCTCACAAAAATATTGCATATATGAATGTATGGACAAATAATGAGAATGAGAAGTCAAGTTTGACTATAGTTGTTCCATGGGATGTGCAGCATGTTGTAATCAGAGGTTTCTTTTCTTGTTGCATGCCAACAAGTGCTCCAATACCTGTGTGCCTGTGTGTGCAGATACATTTCTTGAAGGAAATGGACTTGTTCTAAATAATTATGCTTTTGTCCAATGACTATGACAGAGTTGGATAAAGCATTGTTGCAAGATCTTAAGTCTACAAAGAAGCATATCATTTTTCCTAACATTCTGTGTGCAAGTATGGAGATATATTAGTTTCTTAATAACAAAATTGGAAGAATAATTTAAAATGAATTGGCATACCATCCCTAATGTCCAATCATAATTGTTTTGATAGGAATACTTGTCCACTATCATTTTACATTTGTGGTCTTTTTTGGTGTATCAAATCTCTACTTCTATCTTGCCTTTCCAATAATTGTTGCTCTTATCTGAGATGTGAGATGTTTTTCAATCTCTTATAGGTTTCTCTTTTTCTCTTTGTGGCTAATCTGTTTTTCCTCCTTGTTTCTTTGGCATGAGTAGCATGATTACCCCAGGCCATGTTTGCAAAATTGGCACCCTTTGGTTTGAATATTGTTACCATTCCATCATTTCCAATCCACAGAGGTCTCATGGAACAGTGCTCATACATACCAGCATAGAAACGTCTACCCAAAATGGGATCACTGTCAATGAATGCCAATGACAACATGTCCATTGCAGTTCCACAAGTAATATTTGCAAAAAATGACAAAGAGTGTAAGTTGCATTTTGTTCAACCATCATACAACAGCAAGTTGTGATCATAGAAAGTTTGACTTGATTGTTGAATACACTCCAGAAAATTGACAAAAGGATTGGACTTGAGAATTGCCAAACCTTTCAGGGTGCTTAATAACTACATTCAATTCAGCAATACTCACTTTGTCATGTGTGTCTACATGAATAAAGTTCAAAAATCCATCCAACATCAATAGAGCTGATGTAGCAAGGTTGTAAAGATTGGGCATGTCCAATAGCTGCATAAGAACTGGTAAAAACAGTTGACCCAAATAAATTGTTTTCAATTTAGTTTCCTCTTTGAGACTGTTGATAATTCCCATTGCAAATGGGACATTGATTTCTCCATACTATTGTGATAATTATGATGTCCACTTGTGGAAAAGGGAGACATCATGAGTGAACCACTTGCCATTTTGGTTGCCCACTGTCCCATAGTTTGAAATCAACCTGTGGAACATTGTGTGCAAGATCAAACAGTGCCTCCAGAACGAAACATCTCTTTCAAGAAACAATAGACATTGTCTCCATTCCTTTTTTTGTGAAGCCAAATATATATCCACTGAATGGCGGTGTCATGTGGTACATCTATTGTTCCATTTTTGTTGTGTGGAATGCAGATGTCAGCAGCAGAACCAATATAAGGGCCAACACAGCACCAAAACAAAGAGGCAGCCATCTGCAGCGGCACAAATATGGGGGACAACATGGCACCAAAACCCAGAGGCAGCCGTCCATAGCCACACAAAGATAGGGGCCAAAAACAGCACCAAGATCCAGAGGCAGCCATCTGCAGCTGCACAAAATCAGGGGCCAACAATGACCCCTAAACCAAGATGCAGCTGGGAGCAGTGGCACAAAGATAGGGGTGACATTGCACCAAAACCCAGAGGCATCCATCTGCAGTGGCACAAAATCAGGGGCCAGCAATTGCACCAGAATCCAGAGGCAGCCATCTTTAGTGGTATGAAGATAGGGGCTGACACAGCACCAAAATCCAGAGGCAGCTGTTTACAGTGGCACAAAGATAGGACCTGACACAGCACCAAAACCCAGAGGCAGCTGTCTGCAGTGGAACAAAGAAAAGGGCTGACACATCACCAAAATCTAGAGGCAGCTGTAAGCAGTGGCACAACAATAGTGGCCAACATTGCATGAAAAACCAGAGGTAGCTGTCTGCAGCAGCACAAATGTGTGGGCAAACATGGCAACCAAAACCCAGAAGCAGCCATCAGCAGTGGCACAAAGATAGTGGCCACCACAATGCAAAAAACTAGAAGCAGCTGTCAGCTGTCACAGCAGAGCCAAGAGGCCAACGGCCAACAAGGCACAAGTGTAAGTATTACTATATTTAGTGATTACAGAGGCATTGTATGATTTTTTAAAAGGCTGTCAGTATTGTAATGAACAATTCCTTTGCAGAATTTGACATAAATAAGGCCATAAAAAATTTTGGAAATTAACTTGAGGAATTTGTATGTCTTTCATAGCATTTGACACAAAAAAGGGCATAACTAATTTTGTCCTGATGCTTGGCCTGAGATTCCTGGCCTGACATTAATGTTCTGAAAAATCTATAAATCTTATGTATTTATGCATTTATGTCATCCATTGAAAATTTCTCAACAAACATAAATATGAAAATGCATAAATTTTAATAAATGGGGGAAGCACTATAGATGACTGCAAAAGAGTCCACGTGCCATGAAGTTCTTCAAAGTTTGCAGATGCCAGACAGATGAGAAAGATTTTTGTATTTATGCATTTATGCATTGGCACATTTGAATTTCGGTTTTAATTCAATATAATGACTGCAATAGATAGTACATTACTAAGTAGAGCATATTCAATTTTGCACATGACATGTCATGTATCATGATATTTCATAATCCCTGAGACATATACTTTCCTGTTTCCTGTTTTTTGCTTTTATTGAGAGCAAACTTATTTTTCAACTGTGATTGTGAAGCAACATTAATCACTCCTCCACTTGATTTCCTTTTGACAAAATTACTCCCATTTTCTTTGCTTTTCAGTTTCCTATGTAATAGGATATTATAACGCTTTGGTTAAATGATGAGATGTTGTGACAAGTGTTAGAGAATGCTTTTATCATTATCTTTTCTTTGCCATGATAGCACTTGTCACTGGTGTACATTACCTACTTATTTGACAAAAAACGAGGTTTTCCAGCAATTACAATGTTTGTGCAAAAAAGTTGCGTTTATTGATGCAAGTAGGAATTGGCTCCGCTTCTTGTTCCATGTAACATAAATTTTTCAGTGTTTTTGCACATAATTAATCATTCTTTGTTACAAAAAAATGAGCACTACATGTCTCGTGATATGTGATTTATTATGTTGTTTTGAATACGCTCCACCAGTATCGTACTTAGATCAACATAGCAAAGGCCCTCGACACATGAGTATCCTAGGAACTTTTGTAACGTACCTACTCCATAAAAGAGAAAATATTTCTCTTTTCGCGTTGAAATTGGGGTTCGTAAAAAAATAAGTAGATTTTACTGGACGAAACTGCTGTCTGGCTGTCGTCAGTGTCGGTTTCGCTTGTCTGTCGCTCGGTCCCATACTTGTTTATCACTAATAAGTAAGTACTAAAAAATAATACATCCATACTTAAACAACCGATGGTGGAGGCTCGATGCCTGACCACACCGCCGATGACCCGCCTGCCGCCTCCTTCCAACAAACGCAAAATGACAACGGACTCTCTACGTTTTAAAATAGCACAACTCGGTGGTACAGCCAGGCCGTCTGTCAGTTACATGAGGACGCTCTGGTACCATAACTACGATACTAAACTATAGGTACCAGCCAATCCGTCCGACTATTAATGCTTGATTTATTCTTGTTGAGGTGAGAATGATGGTGATCATGAAGATTGACGGCGTCACTGGCCATATGGAAACAATGGAAGTGACGGCATTTGACAATATCATCAAATAGAGTTATTTTAGAATAGTGCATATTGTAGTTGCTGTGGCGGAGATCAGTCGTCGTTGGAAGTTGGCATTGTGCGGGTCCTCGACCACCGGAGAAGTTGAGCGAAGGTCTCGCTCTTTGAGAAGAGAGCGGTATTTTGTTTGCGCGTTTTGCGCAGTCGCCTCACTACAGGTTCCACCGTACACACTATCCTGTAAGAGTCTCGGCCAATTTTATCATACATGAAAATAGCCCACTGCAGCTTAGTCGTCGTCCGACATAGACAGAGGGCCAACAAAAACGCTATTCTTTCGTCTCCTTTTCATTCTTGAAACAGAATGTATGTGCCTCCGCTCTAGAAATTACCGTCTTCGATTTTGGCCTCGGCGTTGAAAGATGGTGACGAATCGGAGGTCATTGGGCTGATGTTTCATGCGTCGGTATTTGGCTCGCTCATGCTTGTAACGTCACTGCTCCATCTCTGTTGAGCGGGAGTGATGATGACGATGTCGCCAGTAGAGGCAACGGTATCAACTCATTGGCAACTACAACGGCGAAGCTGTCCCTGTCGTCATATGACTTTCTCTTGAGTTGGCAATTGTCACCCTCGGGTTCCCTATCAACTGGAACGCAGAAGGCCGAATCGATAGTGGCTCCAAATCCCTTGCGTTAGATAAACATTATGATTTCGGATCAAAATCGACCATATCTGTTTTCTTGTTTGCTACTGTCGTACTTTGTTTTCATATCCATTGAAGCTTTCTCAACCCTCCATTTCTCCTAATTTTTGAACGTTGCAGATCTTGTGGCTTGTTTCATGAGCGTGATTGAGTTTCAATAACCAATCCTTCGGCACCTCTAATTTTCATCGGCGCGGGGGTAACTGAACCATTCGGGGATATTATTAGAAAATGATGCGCCAAAATAACAGTGATCCACGTGATGAATCATGGATTGATGGGATAATCGACAACCTCTTGTCGGCGAGGAACAAGAAGCCTGGGACTCCGGTAGATATTAGCGTGCAGGATGCGACGAACCTTTGCAACCAAGCTAGGGAGGTTTTACTAAGCCAGCCTATGCTCTTGGAATTGGGGGCCCCCATAAAAATCTGCGGGGATATACACGGCCAATACACTGATTTGTTACGGTTGTTTGAGTACGGAGGATTTCCCCCGGAGGTACTTATAAATTATTGCTTTTTGAGCCAAAAATGATCTTCAGGCTGTTCTTACCTTTTTCAACTAATATTCCCACATCACTTTGCAGGCCAATTATCTTTTTCTCGGAGACTACGTTGATCGAGGAAAACAATCTCTTGAAGTCGTCTGTCTTTTGTTTGCGTATAAGATCAAGTATCCGGAAAATTTTTTCATTCTCCGAGGTAACCACGAGTGCGCAGGTATCAACAGGATATACGGATTCTATGATGAGTGTCGTCGTCGTTTCAGCGTGAAGCTGTGGAAGGCGTTCTGCAATACCTTCAACTGTCTTCCTTGTACAGCTGTCATTGATGATAAAATTATCTGTATGCACGGTGGACTCAGTCCTGAGCTGAGTCAGATGGAGCAGATCGCTAACATCGCAAGGCCATGTGATGTTCCAGACACCGGTCTTCTGTGTGATATTCTTTGGGCAGATCCTGATCCATCCATCACTGTGAGTTTGTACTTGATTTCCTTCAACTCCTCTAAACATTTTGTAAGTCATGTAGTACTAAATGCTGTGTGAACTTTGTGTGTTATTTTCAGGGTTGGAATGAAAATGATCGTGGTGTCTCGTTTACGTTCGGTGGAGATGTTGTCCGTCAGTTCCTTCGTCGTCATGATCTTGACTTGGTAGTTCGAGCGCACCAGGTTGTGGAAGATGGCTACGAATTTTTTGCAGGGAGGGAGCTAGTGACGGTATTTTCAGCGCCTAACTATTGCGGTGAATTTGACAATGCGGGGGCTATGATGACTGTGGATGACACGCTCATGTGTTCTTTTCAAATTCTCAAGCCGGCCAGTGCACAGCAACAAAGATCAGGGTATGGTAGACCTGGAACTCCAGGAAGACCGGGGGGGAGGTAAAAAAGGTTGATCTATCTGTGGGGTGGATTTAATGTTAGATATCCCACTTCAATTGGTATCATGACGAATTTTGCAAAGGGGATTCCAGCATCAACAACATTCAGCGCATTCATCTCGTCGATAACTTCAGGCTGACCCTCCCCAAAACAAATATCTGAGCAGCGCATTCTTCAGGAAGTTGTTCTCTAGGAGAAGAAAATTAATATGATGTATGTATTACGAAATATTACAAATGATGTTTTGGTGCAAACGGTCAATAAACTGCTTTCCGGTATTTTTCAGCTGCCATATCTCCCCAACTAGTGGAGCAGTTGGTGACTGCCTTGTTGAGTAGGGAACAAATGTCGATACGTTGTACCATTGCTATGAAGCACTGTAGTACTACCTTTTTCTATCCTATTACCTTTTATAGCCACTCTTAACTACTTGCCCTCTCATCTAGTCGACATATTTCAAGCCTTAGGAAGTATTTTCTTGATCACAAAATGTCCCGTCATTTGTTACCATCTTGTTTTAACCATTTCAAGGATGTGAGGGAAGTGACGAAGCAACGTCAACATAATTCATCATGGCCATGATTGAAATGATTCCAGTGTTAGCATAGGTGATGCGACCTGAGGAATGAAACGATCGTATCAATGAAAAATTACTATTATCAGCAAAAACATGTTTGAAGACATGGCTAAATAGTAAGAAAGTTATCGTTTGGCATGTGATTTTTCCGTTTGGATCCCAACAACGAAAACGAAAATGTATCTACGGTAAGCGCATGAATGAGACGCGGCTTCAATGGCGACCTAATATTAATTGGTAGTTTTCGTCGGCGATTACCAGATCAATGAACTTTGATGTTCCAGTTATATTTGTCTTCAACCTCTCCGTTTTGAATGCTCCTGACTTTGTCGTAGAGGCGACGGGTTGTCTCACCTACGTCTTCAGTGAATGTATATTTTGCAGACTCCTCCCCATTATCACCAAATCTTGTCAAACTTCCAACTGGAGTAACAACAACTGCTGTACCACAAGCGATGACCTCGTCAAAGGAAGCAAGCTCTGAAAGAGGAACATCTCTCTGTTCCACAGTCATCCCTTCATCTTTCGCAATGGTTTGTAGACTCTTATTTGTGATCGAAGGCAGGACAGATGAACTACGAGGTGTCACATACTTCTTATTTTCATTGTCAATTCCGATGAAATTACTTGTGCTGAACTCTTCAACCAAAGTGTGTGATGCTGCATCCAAGTACAAGCAAATAGGGAATCCCTTTTTCTTCGCCTCCATGTTTGGAACCATGTCTGCGGCATAGTTACCTGCAACCTTAGCAGCACCAACACCTTTGGGAGCTGCGCGGTCATACTCATCAACAATAAGTCCGTTAACAGGCTTCGCAAGACCTCCTTTGTAGTAGTCACCAACAGGAATCACCAAAATGATGAACGTGTATTCATCAGCAGGTTGTAGCCCAATACGAGGCCCAGATCCAAATAGAAGTGGGCGAAGGTAAAGAGCACCACCAGAACCATATGGTGGTACGTAGGCAATATTATCCTTCACGACATCATTACATGCTTTGACAAAAGTTTCTACAGGAATTTCTGGCATCATCACACGTTCAGCGCTCGCCTGAATTCTGTTGATGGAAAAAACAACACAAAAAAGTGATGAGATTGAGCACAACAATATAAACAAGAAATTTCGCGGCACGTACCGCTTAGCATTTTCATCTGGTCTGAACATGTAAACGGAGCCATCACTATGGGCAAATGCCTTAAGACCCTCAAAACAGGCTTGGCCGTAGTGAAGGGCAGTGGCCCCAATATGGATATTAATATAAGGAGACTGTGGAGCGAATAGGGCGTCAAAACTTATCAGTGATAGACAAAACGAAAAGATTTTGAAAGATATAAAAGCTGAACAAAATTGAGTTTGAGGGAAAAAATGAAAGTGAAATGAATTATTGATTGCACGAATTCATCAGATTCCATACTTCCCGACATGCCAAAACAGAAACGATTCTCAAGTAGACATGGACGTTGTACAATCGGATCCACATTCGGTAACTCTCAAACTTAACACGTTTGGATGAAACTATTCTTCCGTTTTGTGGCATAGATTGTTGTGTCGTTCAAGTGAAAAATCCCCGACTCAACATAATTACCCAATACCCAAGCTCAAATGTGTTCAGTGCCACGACCAACAGATGATACAACAAACAACTCCAAATCATTCAGAACCCACCTCAACCAACTCAGCTTCCCCCCATTTTCCATCTTTGAAAATCATCCTTAGGTGTGATTTTGTGGGACGGAACTCAAAGCCTAATTCCGACCAAGGTAGATTCGCCGTTCCGGGCTTTCCAACCTCCGACTCTTGACCAACTTCGGTCGTTGACATAGATAAAACAGTTTGGCTTCTCCATTGCAGTTGATTCTGTTGGGCAGCTTCAATTGCCAGGTTTGTCGACGGCGATGGGACGACGAATGCAAGGCACGCCCGAGACGTTGCCAGGAGAGCAATGAGAGCTGATGAAAGGGTTTTCATTGTTGAAGTCACACTCACGGCCTTAACGTTTCTGTTGTTTTTAAACACGCAAGGTCGATCGTTTATCATGCAGATATGTTTATCCACTATTAAAAAAGTTCGATGGAAGGGTGGCTAACAATTGTAAGTACTTATTAAGAGGAAATAGATTGTTCGTGAGGACGACTGAAGGGGATGATGTGAGGCAGGGCTAGAAGAATCGGAACGGAGGATCATGACAGAGGATCGTGCGATGAAGCCGGCCGGACGAACATTATTTTTTCTCAGTTGAGTGTGCTTTGTTACACGTCAGCAGCTGTGAGAAGACTAATTAATTACACATAGTAATACTTATGAAAGTATTGTAGCAAGTAATGAATTTTATGATGACGAACCCTGTCCGCACATTTTTGTGTCTGGCCGTCTAATAATTCAATTTTTATTATGCTCAAGAAAAATAATGATGAAAGGCCCACTATCATTTTTTACCCATAAGACGTTCTTTAGCTTACAATGGTTGTCTAATATTATTTTTTATGAGCAGCAAGAGCCGGCTCCATCGTCTTCTCTAGTACCCATACCATAATATTATATCAAAAACTTACGATACTACCATAAACCATACTACTACCTAGGAACGGATTCGTTTACGTTACATTCCATTTCATCACTTTTAATTTTACACCCTCTGTCGTAACAATGAAGAATTCAAGTCCGATATTCTCTCTCAATAAATTCTTGCTCGTGCAAGGATTATTACCAACCAGCGCTTTGTCTGCAGACGAAATCAGGATGGGAACAACAATTCTCGCTACCCGCTACAAAGGAGGAGTAGTAGTCGGCGCAGACACTCGGACGAGCGTCTCTGGCTATGTCTCCAATCGATATGCTGCAAAATTGACATTTGTTTTGGATCGAGAGGTTGATGAATTTGTAATTCCTTCATTTTTGACACACGAAGAAGGAGTCAATGAAAATGAAACCGAAGGGGTAACACCCGAAAGCTTGAAATCGACCCTCGTCAATTTACCTTTTTCCGAGGCATCGACATGCGTTATATGCCGATCCGGTTCCGCAGCCGACACCCAGCACCTTTCTTCTGTAGTCCGCATCGAGCTAGTTTCAAGGCAACTATTATACAGAATGCACAACACTGTAACCAATGTTGCGGCATTATTGCGAAATCTTCTTGCAAATGAACCGGAGTTATCGGCAAGTTTGATCTGCGCAGGTTATGATCATGAATTGAAACGAGGAGTGATATACTCGATTGCACCTGGTGGGGCGGTCTTTGAAGAGAAGACATGGGCAGCGGGGGGATCAGGATCATCTTACATCTTGGGACACTTAGATTCAAAATTTCGAACGGATGACAATGGAAACAATCTACTAGAACAGGAACTAGACTCGGAAGAAGATGCAATCGACTTCATTTGGAAGGCAATAAGCTTAGCAATGGATAGGGACGGCAGCTCGGGGGGATTCATCAGAATGTACGTGATAGATAAGCATGGAAGAAGATTCATCTCGAGGTTGCCAACTTCATCCGGAATTGAGAGTTCAGCAAGCCAGAAAACAATATCACCAGTGAAATTAAAAAATTTCGCCCCCCCTGCAAAGCCAGATGCTCTATTCATTGACAATTCATTAGCTTAAGGGTCACAATGATTTTTAAAAATACATCTTTTCATATGACAAGGTAACGCTTAATACTCTCTATTCAGGTGATATCTGACAACTTGAATGGAAGCATTCTAACAACCTGTTGAATATGGATTGAAATACTTCATCGTCTAATAATTTGTTACTTCCATATTGCGCATAATTCATTTTTTGTGAGCCAAACAATTTTCTGCCAAATGAAGGGTTGGACTACATTGTCTGTTGTGCCCCCAGTTGTGCCTCAACTGAATTCCTGGTAGATAATGGATTGGTGAAATAAATTTGGCGATTTTTTAGCAAAGATGACCGAATGAACTATCGCTGATAATAGTTTTGTGATAGCTAACTATCACCGATAATATAACTGTGATAATTAACTACCACCAATGATGACTATGATAGTTAACTATGACCGATAATGGCTGCGTTAGTTAACTATCACCAATATAACTATTACCAATAATGATTGTGATAGTTAACAATTACCAATAATGACTGATAATGACTGTGATATTTAACTTACTCTGACAGGCCAATTGATAAAAGATGAGATAGTTAACTATCACCAGTACTATTGTGATCCTTAGTATTATCTGTGATAGTTTTGATCACTGTCATTATCTGTGATAGTTAACTATCACAGATATTTTTTCATCTGTGACTGAAAAAATTGCTAAAATTATTTGCCAAACCATTGTCTTCCTGGGAATGTTACTTTGTGGATTCCTGTGCCTCCTGTCTGTCTGTACTTTAGTGTTGTCAGGTTCAA
>JALLPE010001072.1:0-13238 GCA_036940025.1 Conticribra weissflogii | reverse complement strand
ATGATGATGATGACAATGACGATGATGATGACAATGACGATGATGATGACAATGACGATGATGATGATGATCAAATCAATAGGGGGGAAGAGCCTTGGCTATCCAAGACTGAAATAACGACTACTAGCTAAAACACCACTAAAAAAACAAAAACAATTAAAATATGACATAAAGATCTACTTCAAAGAAAATATGCATGATTATAGGTGGTTTGTAAGCTCCAACCACCCTTTCAAGCAACAGCGTTGCTCCAGCCGGCCTTCAAACCACCGCATGTCTCCTCGAAACTCACCACATTACGAAGAAATTCTCCATTGGATATTATTTTTTCGCCCCTGCGAGCAGCTCAAACGCGTTCAAGCCGACAACGAGGTCACGCTGCCTTGACATTGACACCGACATCCGCATCCGCATCGGATTCAACCACGGGGGAAGAAATCACCATTGATCAATATTCTCGATGTCTCTCGCCCTATCAAGAGAAGCAGGAAGTCAAAAATGAATCTCGGCAGTACAGCATCATCGACGATAGGCCCAGTTGGCAGAAAATTCTCGGTGAGAGCGCGCCGCCTGCTGAGTGCTGTTTGCGCGCCATGATTTGGAATTCGGAAACATTCTCTGTATCAGAATGTTCTACCCTACTTTATTTTTCATGACCATTGTCCTTGAAAATGAATGCACATTTTTTCATTTAACAAAATTCCATGTTGTTGTGAAAATCCCTTCTTATTGTATCTTCTGCAAAACCAACATTTTTCAGGAAGACCAATTAAACTAGCCTCCAAACTATCAGATGCCACTGTCGGAAAAGTCGCCAATGTCGCTCTGGGCAACGGCAAGAATGGAAGAAGGAGAAAAGTGAAACCGGGTTCTCTCATCTTACTGCGCTGCGGTGAAAGCGAGTGGACGAAGACGGGACGTTTCACGGGATGGGCGGATCCGGATTTGATTAGGGAAGGAGTTTTGGAGGTGGAGCATGCCGGAAGGTGATCTTGTTGCTCTCATCAGTTTTGTTGCAACTTCGTTGATTAGTTCATTATGATTGCCATGTTCGATTCATCGATTCAGTTTTAACTTGGGTTTCAATGGATGGCTCTCTTGCAATATACAATACTCACTATTCTTCCTTCGTCTTGTGGCTGGAAAATGGATAATTTTTTTTCGTTCTACAAATCGGCAACATACAACCGACGACAAATGAAACCAATCGAACAAAATTAATTCGCTCGACAATACGCTCAATACAAAAACCAGACTACTCCTCTCGGAGGGATACGAACCAGACATAATCTACACCTCCCGTCTCAAACGCGCCGTCAAGTCGACATGGACAATCGTCAATGCACTCAATGCGCCGTTCCTTCCCGTTTACAAAAGTTGGAGGTTGAACGAGAGGAATTATGGCGCTTTGACGGGTTTGAAGAAGATGGATGCCGCCAAGAGTTTGGGAATGGAGGTTGTTCAGGCTTGGTGAGACAATGTGTTCATGACTTGGACATTATAACATTCATTCAATTGATGAATTGGAGTGCAGTTGCATCCCTGTTTGAACTAACTGTTCTCTAATGCAAACCACGTCTTTCTTGACAATTGTTTTGAAGGAGAAACTCGCTGAAGGCTCGTCCACCGCCCATGAAGAAAGACGATCCGTACTTCCCGGGAAATGATCGCAGATACGATGATTTGACGGAGGACCAAATTCCTTTGACAGAATCGTTGATGGATTGTATGGAACGAGGTACGATAAATGGTATCTGCCGATTGTATGGTGTTTCCTCGAAATTTACTGGATGAAAACTCATGCTGGCTCGTCGCATTCGAATAATTACTTCGCCAGCTCGTCCATTGTGGGAATATGGCATATCCAGAGAAATCAAGAAGGGAAACAATGTACTTGTAGTTGCTCATACAAATACTTTGAGAGGTCTTATGAAGGTAAGAAGACAGGAAGTCAAAGTGTCGATAAACATCATTTGATTGGCTCGTTAAATTTGATGCTTCGCCTTTCATGAATTCTGATCGAAAGGTTATCGACAGTGAGTAACGAAGAAGTTTCTCTGATTCCATGCTCTTTCCATGTCCAATGGTGTCCTCACTATTTCACATCTTTATTTAGACATAAGTGAGGAAGATATTCAGGAGGTATCAATGCCATCTGCCATCCCTTTCGTATACAAGGTCTGTCAACATAAGCGCATCTGCTCATGATTCCATTTAATTTTCTCCCTTAGATCTAACTTGTCTACTTTGCGCAAATGCAAGTTTGATTCCAACATGAAACCATTACCTCCCGAGAAAGGAAAAATCTCACAAGCCCACACTTCCGGGGTCTTCCTGGAAAAGCCAGGCTTGCTAAAAGAAGCACTGAGACGATCAGAAGAGTGGAATCAAGTCATCCCCGGCAGCTACGGCCAAAAATTCGAGACATCCCGGGTGACCACATTGGAAAAGTCACTACTAAAGCTGAAAGAAGATCAAGAAGCCGAAGCCAGGTATCGAGATCGAATGATCGTGGATCCCAACGACGACGGGCGACTGACGTTGACATCTGCCTCGAATGGGGACCCCGCAGCGCCAATGGAAGAGGAGATCGATTCGGAGTTTGAGGACTTTGACAACAAAACTCCGGAGGCAGAGATCACCTTGAACATTCAAAAACTGGATGAAGAATCACCTGGTATTGTCAAACAGGGAGATTCTAAAGATCCTGTAGTCGTGTTTATTCGTCACGGGAGGACGCCGCATAACCAGCTGGGTTTGTTCACAGGGTGGGAGGATCCGCCGTTAGTAAGTCGAGATGAAGGTGTTTGATATTTTGAAATATTTTTACACATTTTATCATGTGATCGCCAATGTCGCACATTTTCCTGTTTTCAATATATCAAGGCCCCTGATGGTATCGAGGACGCGAGAAATGCCGGTCGATTGCTGAAAATGCACTGATTCGAGATTGACGTCGTCTACACCAGTTGGTTGACGCGTGCAATTGAAACTGCATGTCAGTATTCCCTGGAAAAGTGAATTAAAACATTTAATATTTCTTGCATTCGCCATTCTCACGTGTCTATTTTGTGAAATAATGCAACAATCGTGCATTGTCAGGGTATTGCATCGATGAGATGGATGCATGTTGGTTGCCAATGGTAAAAAGCTGGCGTCTAAACGAGAGGATGTATGGAGCACTTACCGGTAAATCAAAGCAAATGATTGCAAACGAATACGGCGAGGATCAACTCAAGAAATGGCGTCGTGGATTCAAAATTCAACCTCCTCCTGTCTCATCCTATTCACTTAGCTATCCCGGAAATGACTNAAGTCAACACTTCTCTATGAATTCCTCCAGGATAATATGCGTCGCTTTCTAATTTTCATATTATTTTTGCTTATGCTGGGATGGTTGTTCAGATGCAAAGGTCGATACCATTCTACACTCAGCGCATTGTCCCTGAAGCTGTGAACAAAGGCAAACGCGTCCTCATCACAAGTCACGAAAACGCCATACGTGGAATCTTAATGCATTTGTGTGATATTCCGGAGGAAGCCATGAATCAACTCCATCTACCGAATGGATTGCCTTTGGTAAGCAACATGTTTCTCGTAAATATCTCTCCAAGTTGTGCCGTGGAGAGCCAAGCACAATCCTTCTAACATAACTCTTTTTTTCAGGTGTACAACGTAAAAAGGAAATGCATCACACTTCTCGACGATGGAAGTGGACAAGACCCTATGGAAGTTCATGACTTTGGTCCAGCCGCACAATATTTGTTCCGTCCCTGCGAGCTCGATGACGATTTTTTCCGACAGGTGTGATGATATCATGCTTTACACGACCTGATTAGTTTATATTCCGACTCAATCGCATTCGCAAATATCCATTTCTGTAATGTTATCTACGAATTCCAGATGGAGGAGCAGGTCACTAATTTTGACACAGGAGGGAAACCAGTTCTAGCGGCTTAGAGTGTTTTTATGGTGTGCGTCACATTCAGTTTCCTCTCTCGGATGATGCAAACAAAGTCGTGATTCTGCGCCGAAATTTTCTTTCCAGAGATTGATCATGGTCGTTTGGTGAACATCCTTCGTTTGAATGATGATGATCGTAATGAACGCGTATCAGCAGGCGAATCGATATACTTAATATCCCCTTAATCTGAAAGCAATTGAAGGTTTCTTTTGTTTTGTATCTGGAACTATGCACAACATCATCAGAACCAAAACATTAAAAATAACTCGACGCAACAAATACAACATGTCTTTTTTCCCAGATATGATTCTGATTTAATTTATGACATGGACCAACCCGAAGATAACATGTGAACACCCAAATTGAGAGGGGACGTTTGCAATGTCATCTGGAATAGGTAGTATTCTCCCATGTGAACTCATTTTGATCCTTCTCCATTTTTCTCATTTTTTCCAACACACGCAATCAGTTTTCAATTTTCACCTCATCTCACAGAATCAAAACGCGTAAAACATAACTCAAACACAAATTGATTCAATACGTGTCTTGCCTCCCTTACATGATTAATGGTGATCGTTCTGGTTTAATTTAAAACATTAACGGACCGGAAAAGAAAATCCGGACATCTACAACGAAAGTGGACACTTGCAATATCATCGCTGGAGTAGGTATTTCCATTTAAACTCATTTACCTACTATTTCACTTAAACTCATTTACCTACTCTATTTCACTTAAACTCATTTACCTACTCTCCTAAACCTGTCACGTGACTCATTTAAATTCAAACGAGATTATCTCCAACCCATCATCCATCACACTTATATATATACGTACCCCACCATTATCAACAACAAACACTCTCCTGATCACCAACCATTCTTACATCTGGGACAAACTTCCCTCACCACCTTCCAACCACCGGCGCCCTTACCAACATTCTTGACCGCCAAACACACCTGAGGATGGTAATGACACATCCCCGTCACGGGATGAAATGGAACTTCGAACCTCAAGGAGGTGGAAGGTTCCCAATCGTCATTCCCGTCCATGGTGGAAGTGGTGTGCAGGACCCTTTCGGCGTTGCGGGAGAGGGAGCGGCGGTTTCTGTTTCCGCGGGGTTTGTAGGACAGGGATGCCGATTCGGCGCTGACATTGTTGTTGCTGTTGTTGTTGTTGTTGTTGTTGTTGGCGGCAGTGAGAGTGTTGGTGCTCCTGCTCCTGCTCCTGCTCCTGCCACTTCTTCGGCGACGAGAGGACGAGAGATCGTCATTGCCTCGGCCGTCATCATTGCCGGTCCCACTCCCACTGTCGCTATCGGAAATGGTGAGAGAGCGAGTGGACAGAGTATTCGCCGTCTCCACGGAGTATTTGCGGGAAAGCGACCTTTTGGCCGAGGACGACATCAAGGACGAGCTGCGGCTGCGGCTTCTCCTCGAGCGGGAGGTATGGTCGCGGTCCTTCTTCTCGTCATAGTTCTTCTTGTAACCCACGCTCCCATTCCTACCCACTTGACTGCCATCGACGCTGGCACTGGCATCGGTACGACTTGAACGACGACGGAGGAGGGAACGACCTCGTCCTTTGTCTTCTTGATGGGGAGACCTCGTCAATTTCTCTTGATCCTCTGCGGAAATGGAAAGAGAAGAACTCCTGGATCGCGGGGACAGCGACAGCGAGGTATGATATTGCGGCTGTTGTCGTTGGAGTTCCCGGAACTTTTGGAAAGATGACGACGAAGCGGATAAGAATCTCTTTCCCGTGGTTGTGGAGGCCGACGCTCTCGACGTCCTCATTGTCATGGTGGACCTGGTGTCGATTGTGGAATCGGAACCGTCGTAAAAGTCTTTGGAATCGATGCTGGTTTTGTTGTGAAGAGAGTAGATGAAGGAACGACGGGATTGAATGCGAGATTCCAATTTGGATTGAATGGCGCGGGTAATGGAAGAGGATCGCTTGGGGATGGGGGTGGGAGTTAGGTCGGTGTTGCCGCCGATATCGTTTTGGATGCTACTGCTACTGCCACAGGTGCCATCAGCGCAGATGGTATTGCGCCTGGAGATGGAGGATCCACGTGGTTCATGTCCTTGGTCTCGAGCCTTGGCCCTGGCGATCCTTCGTTTGGAATTGACCAGAGGCGAGTCTTGGTGGCGATCATCGGAATCATCTTGATGGCCATGGTAGTCGAGGAAGTATTTGCTTTCGCTCCTGCCTTTGAAACCACCCTGACTGGGCTTGAAGGACGAGGTATTCATGATGGGAACCGTGCTGGAAGTGGAATGAAACGAGGACTCTTTTCCTTTCTGCAGTTGCTGTTGATGGTGTTGATGAGAATGAGGAGAATGATTCATCAATGCCTCGGTCGTGTGGAGTCTGCGGAAAGAATCGCCCTCCCTCCCCATTCCAGCGGCGCCTTGTTTCACTTGGCCGTAGCGGTCGTTTTGGTGGAGCCGATGTGATTGGAATACGTCCGTGGTGCTGGCGCGACGAACCGACCCGTGACGATTGGGAATGAGGGCGTTGTTGGATCTTCGAGAAGTAATGCTCGCATGAGAGGATGAGAAGAAGGTCGAATGGGACTGATGAAAGTCCTCCTCCTTGCTCGAAGCGGCGATGATGCTGCTGCTGATACTACCACGACGTTCGCGCCCATGACGGTCCTTCTCGGTCTGGTCCGCTTCGCTCGGTCCACTGTGACGATTTGAGCGACTGCTGCTGCGGCTGCTTCTGCGTCTGCGGATACCATCTCCCTCCTTGGTCGCAGAGGAGGACTTGGATCCCGACCTCGCGGAAGAGCCAGACGAAGTCTTGACGGGAAGAAGATCGTGGGGAACGACGTGTCGTCCTCCAGGCGATGCCACCATCATCTGCTGACTCTGCCTCTCCATCAACTTGGGAGGCTGATATCCGTGCGCCCACCCCGGCTTGTTGATCTTGCGTTCGTTGCGCAGCGCGTGTTCTCCGCACATGGGGCAGGTTTTGCGAATGATGAGGTACTTGACGGGACACGACGAAGACGAACTCGTCTGGCCATTCTTGTTGTCGTTGCCTTTGTCACCATTGTTGGGAAGGAAAGATGCATCGATGGCATCCTCTTGAGAAGACGAACTATCGCTTCCATCTCCGCTGCGGTTGGAATTCAATGAATCAGGAGAAGGTTCCGCATCCAATGCCGCTTTGGCGGGACGGCAGAGGCGAATCATGGGGTGTTTGAGACAGTATCCCGATTGATCGAATTTGGCTCCCTCATAGGCCGGCTCGTATTTCTTGTCATTTGCAATGGTTTTGACATCCTCGTTATGAATGTGGTGAGATGACGCGGAGCGAAGGGAAGCGGAAGGACGTTGGGATCGCTCGCGGTGCACCATTTTTGATTGGATTTTTGGAGGTTTGTCACTCTTTGGAAATATATTGCGGTATTGTGATACTGTTGAAGGCCGGAATACTTTCATTTTTATGAGGGAGTCCAGAAGTAGTAGTCCATAGTTGAGGATAGTTTCACATCAGAGGGATAACAATAAACAAGATCATGGTGTTTACGATACCATACCACACTATCTACTTTATGTATGATCTCGATAGTGTGCCTACAGAGTTATTGAGCGGTCATCGAAGTATAGAGAGTACTATAATAAAAAGCAGCGGGGCACTCCTTCTGAATCTCTACGATACGTACAATTAGGCAAAACTTTTGACACATAAACAATATTTTGTCCAACAATAAAAGTCAACAGAACCGGTCGAATGGTTCTATGTGACAGTAGTTAGTACAAATTACCGGAAGATTGCATACAAACAGAATAGGTGCAAGAATGATATTCCTTTTGGTACAATATTAATTTGTTACAAACCTTTTAGTAAATTTGTTATTGCAATCAAAATTTCTTTGACAGTTTATTAAGACCTATAAGATGGTACGGCTATTACATTCTCGGCCCTTCTCGCTTTTGTAACTGTTTTTGCAATAAGTACTATCACAGTTCGAGATGAAGAAGATTTGAAAAACTTATTGCTCAAAGTACTTGACTTCGTTGTAAAATAAAAGATTGTATTACCACATGATTCTGACCGTTATACCACGAAAAAGAGCTCGGATCGGAAGTGTGTGTTTTCAGCAAAATTGTATCGTACTCACTACGTGATAATTTGAATTGTTAAAGAATTTAGTATTTTACTAACCTAAGTACGATACAGACTTGAGAGTGTATATTTGAAAATTTTAAATCGTAAACCTGGCTTGGAAAGGGTTATCTATATAATTGTAAAACACAAAAATTGAATACCACTGAGACAAATTGTTCTGAACAGCCACGTACGGCAAATCTCCAAGAATGGCTGCCTTGGGGAGAAAGAGATTGGGTTCGATCGGGCTCAGTGAGGCTATTGGAATGATCGCGTTGGCTGTATATATCTACCCCGACGCCTCATTAGGCCGAATAGCCTTATACCAACTTTGTTAATATTATTTATCTACTATATTACGTAGTCTCTATCCCATCCTACTCCGCGAAACTGTTTGGGTATTGTACGGTACCTGATGTATTAACATTTACAAAAGCGAGAAAGGCTGAGAACGCACACCTACACTACTCTTTTCCATCTCGACGGTCGTATGGTATTTTTTTCTACAGTACCGAAGACCGAAATACTGTCGTACTCTCTACTGTAGGAGGTGTGGTGAATGGAGGTTCGTGACGCGCACCTTGGCCACTGGTCTCAGTTTTTTGCCAGAAAGCCAAAAATTATAGAGATTGTAAACTGCCACTCTCCTTTCATTGCCGCCATTTGCAGCGTTCCAATACTGTCATCTTGCCACTTCCAGTACAGAGACCAACATGGATGAGTTCCAGCATTCTGTCAATGCAACAGCTCCAGCTTTACCTGTGCCAGGACCTATTTTTGCTAGCTTTGCAATTCGTTTTCATGTCCAATGGCCAACCCCAGTGGTGGAAATTATGAAGCACTGCTCTAGCCCTTTGATCATGATCTAGCGAACACTTCACACAATACAATGGCCAAGGTTATCAAGAGCAAAGTGGTACATTTGGGAGCACAGCACCATTTGATTGCAACAACAATGATTGCAACAGGGTGCTCAAAGGCAAGGCATACCTCTGTCCTTTTCGGTGGGATAGCAACCTGGTTGCTATCAATCCAGAACTCAACAAAAAATCCTTGCACTCAAGGGAGACCTCATTGACAACAATGGCTATCTTGTCAATCTCCCCAACATTTCATTCAATCTCACATATTCAGCACCCATGATCCCTTTGCCATTGTTGTAGCCCTAATGGCAGGTGCTGCTTCATAGCACTTGGGACATTTTGTCACCAACAATGCCAGCACAGGGCCGTAAAAACTTATTGCATTACCCTGCTTATGCATGTCCTTGCAGGCCTGTGGCTTCCACATGCAGAGAGAATTATGTCACATCAGGTCTGGAATAAGATCTACTATCTCATTGAAGCCAACAGTCTGGTCAACAGTTGTATGCTCTACTACAATTCTTCCACCTGACCATCATACTAACTGCCAAAAATGGACCAACACCCATCAAGACTGCTTCCCAAGGCCACCAGCACACACCCCAAAGCTCCTCTGCCATTTTAGCAACACAATTGCCACCCATTTTCCTCCCTTGTAAGATGAAACCAAGATGCAGTAACACAACCTCATAGGGCAGGGCCTCAGCATCACTCTACACCAGCAGCAAGCAGCAGCTCCAACTGGATGAGGAACATTGTAAATGGGTAGCTGACAAATCCCAATCCATTGCAAAGATTGGTGAGAATAACTTTCTGATATTGCTCCATCTTCTTTGCCTGCAGTCAAAACCAGAATTTATCATGGAAAGCCCTGTTTATGATTCCCTTGCAAAAATTGGCGATTGTGCACAAATGACAACACTCAACATGCTATTGCAGCAGAACTGACAAGATGCAACAACTCACTTAGTTTCTAATGTCAGAAAAATATTGGCAAAATATCAACAAAATGTTGATGATATGTTAAAATGTTGAGCAATCTCAAAAAATAACATCATTTTGCAACATTTTGGCTGACACAGATGCAAGATTTGCCTGTCAAACCCATGTTGGTTGGAGAACTATGGACAGACCCACCTTCACAAAGATAAAAAAATCTTTTTGATTGAAAGCAAACTTCCAAAATATCTTTCTGAATTTTACTTTGACTCTTTCATAAAAAATGCATTTGCAAGAATTTATTGTTTTTTGGATGTATCTTGCCTAACTGAATATTATTATCAGCTTTTTCTACTTTATTTTACTTGTATTTTTACTTAGTTAAATGAAATGTTGCTAATCTTTAGCAAAACAATAGTATTTTTGGCCTGTTGCTTGTATTTTATGACTTTTTGGCAACTTGTCACATATCACCTGTTGTGTCAGTTGATTACACCACGTCACAATGTACAACTTCCAGAACTAAGTCAACCCATACCTATGCATCATCCTCAGACACACAATCATGAGAAATCTCCCACCTTGCAGTGGCACTATTTGTACCCTGACTCATTCAACTCAAAATTCTTTGGCAACTTGATTCTCTTTGACAGCATCAACAAAGAGCAGTAGCAAGTCCTCAACCTCCAAGAGGCCCTGGTTGAGTCCAGCAACTGTCTATCTCCAGTGCTGATGCTAAAGAAATCCTCTCTCAAAATCAACCTCCTATTTAAAAGTCAATCCATCGATAATCTTTGTCTCCTGGAAGTTGTCACACCCATCTGCCATCCTTCTAATTATCCATTTTACTGATACATTGTCAACTATCTGCAAAAAATCTGCCACTTCAAATTACATTGACAGCTTATGGAAACAACAACTCCCACACTGCAACCAGCCAAGAGGATTCTCTGTTGCCAATACTTCTTGCTCTACCCCTGTGTGTATTGGTACAATCAATGCTAGATGGTGACATATTCCTCTCATCTCCAAAAATGCTCAACCCCAACATAGAACTGCAGGTCCCAAGGGAGCCCACAATCTTGGCAACCCTATGAATGATGTTAAACCTTGATGCCTTTTGCCACATTGGAGATGCACCCATCAAAGGATATACACCCCCAATGCCACCCAGAATCTTGACCCTTGACTCTGTTTCAGTCATCAGTGACCTCACCATCCCTGGCACCTTGATCTTATCATCCTTCCTCTGACAACTTGGCGCCTTCACCAAACTGCATTTGGTTCCAACCAGGACCACACCCATGACCAATATATTGCAGTTACAGCTCCTACAAAATTCATTTTTCAATGATGCACTGTTTGGCACCTTGAAATGCTGGTTTGTCAACAGAAAAGGTGTCAAGAGTTTCACACTCTGCAACAAGAAAGTCTAAGCAAAGTGAACAAATGTACCTGGAATGTCTCACCGAAGATGTGTCCAGTCCAGACTGCCCCTTTGTAGCAATCCATGTCCCATACTTGTGGACAAAATATGCCCCATTGCAATATCCCAGGAGCAATTGACTCTTGGGTAGAGGATATGAAAAGATAAGTAACTGTGAAACAACTAATTCTAATTTAGTCACAACAATATTATCCCTGTTGCCACCACTTCACCTGCCACACCCATATCAGGAGTGCCTATTTCCACCCCACCCTCAGTTGTTGCCCTCATATCTTGCCTTGGGTAAGTTGATCACCACCAATGTTGTTCTGCTGCTCTGAAATTGCTGGATGAAGTTTGTCCAGAAAGTTGAAGACCTCAATGTCGTACATGCACTTCACCACAGGGCACACATCCTCCACATGATGAACACCGGTTTGAATCCAGTTCACTCCATGTGATCCCATCACCTTTGACCAAACCCTAAGCTGGCCCATTGCTCCTGCATTAATCATGTTCACTTCCTTGAGGAAAAGTCCATGGATATGATTGCAAAAGGACAATGGACTGTTGTCCTAGCCACCATCACATGCATGTTACCCAAAATCTTCCTCTCCCTGTCAGGTGTCATCCTGTTATGCCCAGTTGTGCTTACCCTGGATTCCCTGGAATCCTACTTTGTGGATTCCCATGCCTCCTTTCTGTCTGTACTTTAGTTTTGTCAGGTTCAACATGTGAACCTATCCTTCTCATTGCCTTGATGATGCATGATTCAATGCATGCTGTGTTGCCTCACATGCTTTGTTGTGCTACACCCACATTCTCGTAATTCTTAAGTAATAAACATTTACATCACTCAAATATGGGTATATCACAGGTAATTACCTAATTCTACAAATCCAGTGAAAATTAATCAACCATGATCAATTTCCGGTCCGGCACATTGCTACCATCAGATACTCCAATAGTACTAATACTTTAGAATTATCAACCCATGCTGCTGGCAATGTCACACACTCCAAAATAAACTCCATGAGTTAATTTTTTTAGAATTGTCACCATGCTGTTGATAATGCCAAGAGATACACAATTAAAATATTTTTACCAAAATATAACCATGTTGTTGGCCCTGCCAACTGTGTTTCACGCTCACTTTAATACTTATTTGAAATGGGGCCATCCACAATGACACCCACACAAGAAGGAGTTGACTGCTCTTCTTTAAACCCAAAACCCTTTCTTAGCCTCATGACACAAGATGCAACAACAGATATTTCCTTATTTCTTTTTAACCACCTCTTTTATCATCCACGATGACAAAGCAATTTATTAGCAACACTATACACCATTCATACTTGAAACACACACCTCTTTTGCACCTGCCTCACAATGGGAGAGCAAGGTGATACACTTTTAATTTTCCTTGTGCATTCTTAGTTTTTGCGTCAACAACACAAACCTCCTCTGCCATCCATGATGACATCTTACAACACACAAACTCAAAAATCACACTACCCTATTTATCACATGGATTTTTATGATTGGCACAAATCAATTGCACACAACAAATATTTAACTTCATTTATATTCCCAAGACATTTTATTTATTTTTGATGCAAGACATCAATTGTTCAGCATCTGACCACACATTGTTTGGCCCCCTTCGAATTCTTCCACACCTTACCAAATGCAAATTTCCAAATTTAACACTATACCATAATCCCAGTAAAATGGGGAGGACACAAGATGTCTTTTCCACACCACACCACTTTTATTTTCCCTCAACATTGTTGTCAATCAACTTACAGCGCTCAAACACAAAAATTTTAATTATACTTCTTTTTTGGATAATCACCGCTTGACGTGCAATTTGTTGTGCCCAGGTTAACAGGGACAATATTCTTTAGAATCTCTAAATTAGAAATT
>JALLPE010001071.1:0-11733 GCA_036940025.1 Conticribra weissflogii | reverse complement strand
GCGGAGAGACCCAGTGTTGCCTGTAAGGTGGTAGAGATCGTCCTCTGCCTTATCCGCGTTTGTGATCCGTTTCGCCAGTCCGAAATCAAACATTTTCAGTTGTCCTTCTGCATTAAAGCCAATATTGTCGGGTTTCTAGGAAACGCCCATAATTCAAATATGCATGAGGTTGAGGTGCGCGTGAGAAGACTCAAGGCTCACGGCAGAAAAAACAGTATCAAAGAAACAAATTTCACATCATGATAAAACATGACCACGTGCCAACCCCTGCAAACAACGACTACGTACCAAATCTCTGTAAACAATATCTTGCTTATGCAAATATTCAAGCGCACTGGCCACATCCCTAGCCACTTCAAACCTCTCCATCCATATCCTATGCAACACATGCCTTCGTCCGCAACAATATCCTATGTAAGAGCCACACCAAGTACCCATATTGATCCCCACGTCCTTCCTCCAAATCTTGAGTTTGTAATCCAACGTCGAGACCAAACGATCCAGAATAACGAAGTATCTAGATTCTAGGGGATCGGAATTGGCAGTGCCACGGAGGGAGAGAATGTGCGGATGGGATAAGGCCGCGAGGAATTGGGCTTCCACCGCAAGGTCGATAATTCCCTTGTTGTGTTCATCTTCGGGAAGATCGGGGCGAAGAGTTTTCAAAACGAATTGTTGGCTTGTTGGTTTCTGGGAAGGTGCTTTGGTGGAAGAGGTGGAAGTTGTAGACGCTGTGTTGGTTGAGGAGTTGGATTCGGATTTTTTCGGCTTTTCAAATTCCGCCGCGAAGGCCGCCCGGGCTTTGGATTCTTCGGCGCCGGTGTCGTAGACTTCTTGGAGTTTCACATCTTTTATTTCGTGGACGAAGCTAAATCCCCCTTTTCCAATAATGTCACCAAGTACAATTTCTTTCAATTGTTTGAGAAGGACGAGAAAATCATCCGTTCAAATGTGGTCGTAAAAGGGGGGAACCGATGAAAATTGAGGAAAAATAAAATTATAGCCAAAAAAATTATGAATAAATCGCCTCACCCGAAAACGCCAAGGCAGGGGGGGCCGAGCCCCGCTCTTCGGCACCCTTCAAAGAAGACATTATGTCGTTATAGTGTTGAATCAACGTAGGGTGTAACTTCGTCACGTATTCTTTTGTTGACAAAACAATCCTCGCAGCCTTTTCTGCAGAAGATATCGATAAAGAATGCTCCGTTGGAGTTGCTGCTACTGACGTAGGAGACAGTGACGGCGAACCCGTGTAACCAATGTTACTTATAGACGCGCTCTCAATTGTATTCTTAGAGTCGGGATCCAAGACTCGGGATTCCAAAGCTGTGATATCAGGCAAGGAATTGGAGACAGGATTCAAACGAGGCGATGATAGGAGAGGCCGAGTCTGCTCATCAATCGTGTTGATCGATTCTTCTACAGTTGACGAAGTAGTCGTCACAGTGCCGCTGCTTCCTCCGTTGATGTCGTGAGGGTGGTTGCTACCGCCAGGACCGCCTCGGTATCGAAGTCCGAACTCGTTGGGTGATGTTATCATGTACCTAGATTTTGTGCACGGGAGTGACGGCACAAGCGGCAAGTTACTGTCGTGGCGTTGAAAGAGGAAATCGTTCACATCGGACGCCTCATCATCGTAGTGGCCATGTTGCAGATATATATATGATTTTAGAATTGCATGGTACGTAGTAATAATGTCTTTAGATAGATTTAGGTAGTAGTAGGGTACTACTTCGCAATATGTATCAGCATAGCTACTATGCACTTCTCACGATCGGACACCAGGCTTAATCACAACGCTGAAGGCCATGGGTATATAGATTTGTGCCATCATAATTATCCTTTTAGATACTTCGAGGTAAATGCGAATAAAATCAACATAATTGTTCGCTCAACATTTTGAATGAAATTTTTTAACAGAGTTTGAGGGATACAGCAGATAAAAATACAGACGACCAAACAACATCAAGAAACAATCAAATCAAATAGAAGTGCGGTCCCATAACAACTTACCAAATGATGAAGCGATCAATTCTAATCCCCATCTTCCTATCCACCCAACCATCTCTTTCCTTCGCCTTCGGAACCGTCAAGCCCAACGTCCCGATCTCTAATCCAGCGGCTCATACTCTGGCGGAGCAGCCTCGTCGCCAAATCCTCCAAAAATCTGGAATTGTCATCCTCTCCATTGCCGGCTTGACCTTCGACCCCGTGTTCTCTACTCCTCCTCTTGCAAACGCGGCATCCGACCAAAAACCCAAGGAATTCAACGAAGTCGGACAGCAAGAACCTCCACCGGAAGGAGAACGCCCATTCGTCACTCTTTCGAATGGCGTGCAAGTCAAGGATTTTCGGGTGGGTGGAAGCGGCGGTGCGGTGGTGCAGCAAGGGTCCAAGGTCGAGCTTACCCTCAAGGGAAGGTTGTTGAATTTGAATGGGGTCATTTTTTATGATACCAAGTCTAATGATCCGAACGGTTTTGGGGAAGGGACGCCGCTTTTGTTTACTGTGGTGAGTTTCTTCAATCTTTTTTTCAAGACTGCCATTGATGTTTTTTCGAGCGGATTTGGGAAAACTGAGATTTTATTCATTCCGTTTGAAAATAATGCTTGTCGCATCCAGGGCGATGGGTCAGTGCTCCCAGGATTAGAATCTGGTGTTGCTGGCATGACCAAAGGGGGCATCCGCCGAATCATCGTCCCCGCTGATGTGGGCTATGGAAAATATCCTGACTTGGAACCAAGGCCTTTTAATGAAATGGAGAAAAGAGCTTTAGATTCAGTGGTCAAAAATCCGAGAAGAGATGGAACTGTTTTGTTTGATGTCAAGGTTGAGAGGGTCAGATAAACTGAAATAGTCGATCGTTGACCTCGTGTATTGGATTTTGGACGAAAACAAACGTGACAATGCTATGTTGCCTTTACATTTTCATTTTTCCTATAATCATCTTAAAAACCGTGAGGGGTCTCATGCTAACAAATGGCAAAGGTGCAGGCGTGGGTTGGTATATTTTAGTCCTATTGCCCTTTTATCGGAGAAATAATCAATCAAACCTTGGATGAAAAATTGAACAGTAAACTCAGGAAATGTCTGCACCTACATCACATTGAAACATTGAAACAGCTAAGTATAAAATTACAGCTAAATCCCCTCAACTCTCAAACGACTATTCGCGTTATCCTCGCATGGCATCTATTGAATATTACGTTGACCATACCAATTTTTCCCGATCACCAGATTTTGTACGAAAAAATTTGGTCTCCCACCAAAATTCTTAGCACAACTAGAGGAACCCAAAGATAATATTTTCCCAAACCACAGCAACGTAGTCGGTAAAGCAGATATCCCAAAACGAAAACATAAACAACCTCCAACGTCTCGGTATAAATCATATCCCTGACGGCAACAACATAAGGCATGACCAAGGATAGCGTGTAAAGCACATGGTATGATTTCGCCGACAAGAATCCCTTTCGAACCATTGTCATCAAAAACGCAGCAAGTTGAATGGGAAGCATAACGGCAAATGGCCATGCTGGATTACTAATCGATAAGCAAGCAAGTGTGGCCAAAAATTGGCAATATGCATAAAAAGACTTGAATCGGCGTTGTGTCTCGATCGATGCTCCTTCCCAGTACGGCATAGTAGCCGTGGTGCTTTCCAAATTGGATGGACAAAGTTTCTTAGTCGCTGTTTCTGCTGCATAATTTGCGATAAGGATGGATAGGGAGCTTACGACAATCGCCATTTTCCTTACAATGGGATGGTGATCGAAATATACAGAAATCCAAGCACAGAGCGTCCCGATGATGGACCTCATGGCAAAAATGATGCTATGAGCACGGAATTCTCGCCATATCATTGGCTGACCAACGATTCTCTCTTTTGGGACTGTATGAAATATTAGAGAAGATAGGCTGAGTACGGCATGAGGTATAAGGCAAAGTGGCCCAATCACGGTGGCTCCGTGGCCCATACGACTGCCAAACCCAGAGGATAGATCGCCAAAGAGCATTTGGTAGAATCTGAATGCATAATGAAGTAGGACAAAGAGACCGCAACCTTTGTGAATGTTTTGAGGGTCTTCTCTGGTAAAGAGTTTTTTCTTCCACGCGCCTTCCTGAGGTTTCAACTGCACATCATTGGCAGTTCCATCAGTATTCCGTGGTATTTTCTCTTTGTTGACGGAAAAGTCTTTCAGCATATTGTACGCGGTTCGAGAGTGACCGATGCGCTCAAATGCAGTTGTTGCATCTTTTCCATTCCACTTTCTGAGGATTATTGCACCTCCTGGGTGAGCGTTTGCCCTGCGCAATATTGAACACAAGATGTTGATTATGAATTTTTGCATCAGATGAATAATTGCGGATATGGCTATTAATGAGCATACCATGATGACAGGTCATAACTTTCGCCCCAAATGGTCAAGACGCATTGGAAGTCAACCTCTTTCTTCGAAGGTGCCACGCGATCGAATCGGCTTGCTTCCTTTCTTTCATTGCTTCGACTACGAAGTTTTTTTGTCGAGCGGAAAACCAACATCTCAATCACAATATCGAAGGAGAGTACAGTATGTAAGATGCTTCCAACGTGAATCGAACTGAAACTTCGAAGAAAAAAGAAATTATGACAGAAATATCCTGGCGCAATATGCATTCTGTGCCCAAATTCATCTTCTGTGCTCTACTTCTCTAAGCATTACCATTCTTCTTGACATCTATCATTTGGAAATCAATTCATTCTCAGATCATAATGTTGCTACCATCGGTTCTCATTCGCAGGTGTCAGGATGAGAGAGAAAGGTGCGACTACTTCATCATATTATTATCTCATATTGTACAAGGTGCAAAAGAGACCGGGACACATGATAATGCAGCACTCCGTCCAACTGAAATTCCACCAGCTTTTTTTCCTGAAAAGGGTTCTCATCTTCTATTTTTCGAATCTTCAATCGAAAAAAGATCTATCCGAACCCTACATAGTACCTATCATAATGACGACGTTTCGTACAATATATTGCGTGCAATACTTCCTAAGAGAGATAGATGTCGTCATCGATGGGAAGTTGTCTCTACATCTATGTTATTTTTTGGAAGTAGGATTTTGGATTTTGTATACTATTCTCTGTAATGAACACAGCATGAATCGACGAGTCTCGGGTGGTGATTACAGTCAAAAGCACATGGTATTATTTTCCGATCATATCTCTGTCATGGAAATCTCGTGGGGGCTTGTTAGATGCGCAATAATCTATTATACATTTTTTCTTCGTATATTGGATGGTGCCAATTTTTCAAAAAGTATCGATTGAGAAAAGATGATTACAACTATTGTTCAATGTCAAACATGAAATGCAACCCTCAAGTAAAAACCACGAGAAGAATTCAATCAAGTGATACTGTCAAGTTAATTTGTTCTTCTCTTTCCGGCCATGGCTAGGCAAAAGACTCCTTTCTCCACCCAAGCCCAAAAGATACAAAACGATGTAAAATGTTCCAATACCCACAACCAACATCCAACCAAACACACCAAGCGAATGCGAATGATGTTCTGCCCATTCATCGTTCCACTGAACAATATGACGCGGGGAATGGCCAGCCATCCGATGAAGAAGGTGATGACAAAGGAGAGGTTCGCAAATGTGGCTGATGAGGTCTTTGGTCAAGGTGTGTTCATTTCGGGAGGTGTCGTCTCCGAAGCAATCGGTCATCATTCGGCGGCATAGTTGAAATTTTTTGCTCGTGTCTTCTTCATCGCATGACGATGGAGTGCTAGTTTGCCTTTTTTCGACGTTTTCATTTCCGTTGTTGACGATATAATGTGATCTTTCCTCTTGAAGCGATGATTCTGCCTCTATGAATTGTTGCATATTGAGATGCCTATGCTGCACCGCTTTCAACAGTAATTGATTCCTCCGAACAATCCTGTGTCGCATTTCTGATGTAACTTTGTAAAAGTCGCCTTGACGCATTTTCGCTGGTTTACGATTGTCGTGTTTCGCATTCTTCTTATTTTCTCCTGAATCATCTTTTTGTTCCGCTTCGATGTTCCCAAGCAATTGATCCTCTTCGTCCTGGTCGCCATGATGATACCAATGTTCGATCAAATTGTAAACAGACAATACAAACGACGTTTCACTGGCGGGAGCAATGTATTCTTTTCCCAAAAGTGTCCCCGGACCGTAATAAGGTGACATTTGATACATCACTTCGGCACAAACGGATATTCCTCCGAGTGCTTCGCACACATCCTCCGCGGGACAAATCATTTTTGGGTTTGACACATCTTCCAGGGCATGTGAATTGACGAGTGAATTTTCATGGAGGTAGTGACTTGCATCGTCCTCGTGAGACACCGACGTCGTTCCAATATCACTCTGCCAATGACTCTCCAAATGCTTATCCAGATAAAACCTCGAGAGAAACGTCTTTTCGCAAATTCCACACTGAAATAAATATATGGAATTGGCACTGTTCCCCGCACTTCTCGCCCAGACACCCTGTTGAAGAATATGGCGCGTCCCGAGATTCGTCCCGTAAAATTGCCGTTCTTCCGACCACAATGCCGAGCGGGAAGCGCGTCCCGACCATGGGAGAGACAGACCCCCGAATTTGTTTGTGGCGACTCCCACGCGATATCGTCGGTGTAAGAGGTAGGTGTTTCGATCATGGGAAAGGAGCACGTCGTTTTTCGGGTGAAGGGGGCACGTCGTCGCCGATGCGTCGTCATCAATGTCGTGACTTGATTCCGACGATGTGGGGCGATGGTCGATGGCGTAGCTCAGCAAGGCGTACCATTCGTCATCGTTCAAGTCGTCATTGGGATCTTCGACGAGGGGCAAGCGTTTCCGTTTCCTTCTGCGGGAGTCGACGCCTCCGTCGTTGGGAGTGTCGTCATCGAGGGCGACGGCGCCACGCCAGGGCGATTGGCCGTGGTAATGGATCAGGAGGGGGTAGGCTTCGCGGCGGAAGAGTTGGCGGGCGGCGCGGGAGAGGGGGCGGTGGCATTTTGGCTTTTGATGGGGATTTGGGGGTGGGGGGGCGTGAATTTGCTCGGAGTTCATGATGGCGGTCCTCGGTTGTCGGCCTTGTGTTATTTCAGTATATGAGATGTAGATCAAAAAAGCCACACTCTCGGGTTGATCCGAGCGTCCAACGCGAAACTGAGGGCGGGGGACAGACACTGAAAAGATCGCACTATCTTTCTTGATCATTTTGAATTTTTGAATATTATAAATGAGAGAAAGTATTCTGCAAATTGTAATTTAATTGATTTTTTAATTTTCAAATTTCATTCAAATGTTAGATAATAATTCATTGCAATAAGATTTGGTTTATGTAGTATAGTACTCTCTAAGTTGTGTAAACTACCTACAATACTTATTGGTATTATTTTGTGGGCATGCTGATTGATTGACAACCAAACAAATTTTGCGTTTTATTCAAGCCTCTCTCATACACGCATAACAACAAACCATTATTTTATGGTATCGTACCAAGAAGACACATAATATTGTATTATTTTCTATTTACACAAAAAAGAGTTTTCGCCACATCGAAGTACTAGTATGGCCGTCGTCTAGAAAAAACTCAAACCAAAAAAAATAAATATTATAATAAAAAATCATGGCGAAAGCTACCCGCCGACGCAAAGAACAAAGCGCCAACTCAAGCGATGGCCAAACCAACAAAGATGACGGCCAATCACGCAACCCTCCTTCGTCATCTTCGCCACCAGAACAACGGCGAGACAAGACCTCCAAAAACTCCACGAAGTCGTCACCACCCCCGACACCCTCCCCACCCCCCAAACACCCCGACGACATGACCCTCCTCGAAGTCTTCTCCTCCCACCCCCTCGTCAAAGTCGGCAAATTCTTCCTCGTCCCCTACCTCCTCTACCTCTCCTACTACTTCCTCCTCCTCCAACACCCCCACCACCTCTCCGCCCTCACCCTGGGCATCCTCTCCCCCCGCCCCGCCGTGGGGATCCACTCCCCTCGACAACTCCTCGTCGTCGCCCCCCCCAGCTCGGGCACCGTCCAAATCCAAAAAGAACTGAAGAGCAAGCTGCATCTGGAAATGGGACACGAGACCTCGGACGCGGCTTGGAATTTCGTTCGAGACGGCACCGTCAGCTGGTTCCACGGCGTTCGTTTCCTCACCTTGCCCAAATCGAACGAGGACCTGGTCCGTTCCTTCACGGCCATTTGCGGGAATTACACGAACAATATGGGGTTTCATCCGGCGGCCTATCGCGTTCCCGAAAATCGGTGTTCGTATCGCTCCAAGTGGGATGACTGCTGGAGGAAGGAGTGTTACGCCATCCTCATCAAGGAATGGGGATGTGCCACGCGCGGGAATTGCGAGATCGAATTTCGGACGACGTTGCATCAGGTGAGGAATCCGATGAGGACGTTGGAGAGTTTGGCGGTCAAATTTTGCGTGGATGGCTTGGACAGCGGGTTGGTGAGGGAGGAGTTTTTGGTGTATGCCCGGGCCATGTTTTCGAACCGTCATGATTTTGGGAGGTATTCGTGCATCGAATCCGTGGGGTATTTTCTGGTGGAGTATCAGAACGTCATGAGGGAGGCGACGAAGAGGGGGGAGATTGCCGGGTTTTATAGGATTGAGGACTCGAGTGCTTGTGATGTTGCGGAGATGGCGGGGTTTTTGGATGAGGACAGGGTTGTTTATGGGCCAAATCGGGAAAAAATAAAAAAGATTTGCGGAAGTGGTGATGGTGATGATCATAATGATGAGAGTCGTTCGTTTCTGATTCCGGCGAAGAGGGTGGTGGAACAAAAGGAAAATCGATTGAATGAAGGCATGGTGAAGTTGGGTTGGAAGGATTTGAGAGGAGGAGTTCATGCGAGTAGGAAGAATGTGGGTGATAGAGACCTTGAGATGAAAGTGAGGGGTCTTTTCAGAGCGTTTGGTTATGACGAGAAGCAAATAGAGGAGGAAATAATCACGGTCCAGGACGGTAAAGCTGGTGAAGGTCCCGGAGGTGAATTGTGATTCAAGTTGGTGTTTTTCGCAACCAAGGTTACAAAGTACATTTTCAATATTCGTTTTATTCATTCATTCAAGTGAAGTTTTTTAACTTGAAACCCAAGAAAAGAAGCATGCAATACAATGAAAAACTGACATTTCAAGTATTCATATTGTGTATGAAGAACTCAAAAACTTCCACCCATTAAGTATTGAACTTGACAATTTATACATTCCTTCAATCCATCCACTCATTTTCAATCTAATTTTTTGATTGCACACTCATTCGCACCATCATCGTATCACGCACATTTTTTTATTGCTCACTATTCTTTGTCTTACTTTTTGGAACCAAAATGTGAAGGAGAGGCCAACCTCCTCAATCTAGGAATGTCCTCGTCCAAAATCGTCTGCAACTGCTGAATATCACTCTTTTTCACCGCCGGAAAATCGGCCAAACCCGTCCTGCACAACGACATTCTCAACGGATCCCTCACTCTCTGCCACACACTCGCGTAAAATTCATCCGCATCGCTGACTTCCCTGGGATGCGTCCTTTGAAACGAGGCACTCAGCTCTTCGACCGAAACCAATTGTTCCTCGACGTCTTTGAGTTTCGAGGAATTGAACCAACGCAGTCCTCCGACTCCCACGATCGTGGCGGCGAGGACACCCCCGGAGAATTGCGGTGGGACGCTAAAATGCATTCCCAAAGCTGCCAAACCGATCCCGGCGACGACCGAAGACATTTCCTGAATGCGATTTTCCCACGCTCGTTTGGAGTATCGTGAGCGTACATCTTCCGCGACCGTGGCGTGCATGAGGAGGAGGTGCACTGAGTCGTGCAGGTGCGTGATGACGTTGTCGATGCGCCGTTGCGGTGCCTTCATGACTTCGGCGAGGACGTCGTTGCGTGTTTGGTGGAGGTCGGCGAGGGCACGTTGGTCGAGTGCTGCTTCGTCGGTGGTGGTGGATTTGTCGGCGTTGGTGGAAATGCGGTCGCTTTCGGGGAGGCACATGGTGAATATGCGGGGGAGGTCTTTGCGTGGGATGACTTTGGAGAGGTTCCAGCAGAGGGATCCGTAGGCTCTGGCGAAGTCGTGAATCTGGTGTGGAATGTCGGTGTTGGTTGTTGGTGTTCGTATTCGAAGAATCAATACAAAAACAAGATGACAAGAATCGATCGCTTGTAAAAACTTGTTTCCGCTCACCTTCTTAAACTGATCTGCTTTGTTTAGGACAATCAATAGTTTGTGATCCATCCCCCCCAGAGAATGCAAAAGAATCGACAACGTTTCCCCCGTGGTCCCCGGCTTATCCGGATCGAAAAACAACAAAACCACATCCGCCCTCTCCGCAAACCATCTGACAACTCCCTGAAAGTCATACCCCCGATCCATGATTTCCTTGGCCGTCGACTCCCCCCTTCCGGTCCCTCTGACGTTGACCCCGTACCCCATCCCCATCCCCCCGGAACTGACCGGCGAATCAATCATCCCCGGAGAATCCACCATCATGAACCCTTCGTTCCTCACCCCGCTCCGGACCTTCAACTGCGCGTGATGCACCAAGGTCGGGCCAAACTGCCTGAGCCCCTCGAAGCCCATGTCCGGATCGCCCACCAACGCCGGTCCGTCCTGATCGACGTCCCTCGGCCCCGGGGCGATGACCGTGAAGCAATCGTCGGTGGGCGCCACGCCGGCGGTTTGGACGCGGCGGTTCAAGACGTAGTTGATGAAGGAGGACTTTCCGGAGGAGTGGTTGCCGACGAGGAAGACGAAGGGGAGGGAGGTGGAGGAGTCGGAGTTTTTGGCGAGGGGGCCTTTGAGGTGGGAGTTGAGGGGCATGATGGACTTGTGGAGGGAGCTGCATTCTCGGAGGATTTGTTGTTGGGGGGTCAGAGCGGTGGGGGGAAGAGAGGAGGAATCGGAAGAGTTGGTTGGAAACCAGCGGTTGTCCTCGTCGCTGAGATTGTTTTCTTTTTCGTCATTGTTCCCGGGAGGGGGCGTCGGAAGTGATGGCTTGGACCACTTCCATGTCGACGAGTATCTACAGGATCCAATCAAGTGAGTTCTTGCATTGATGTTTCTCGGAGTGTCGTCTCGTGCCCAACCATAGCTGCGGTTGGCGTCGGTTGGTATTGATATATGCCGTGGCCGAGGGGACGACGAGAAAGATTGAGACGAGGTCACAGCAGCTGCCGCCGGCGTTACGGCAACGCCGTTGATCCTAATCCTAATCCATGATATCGAAGGCGATTTTTTCCCGTTGGGCAAGGCGAACGCGAAGCGATGCTTTGAGATTGTTGCCGCCGAAATGCGAGCAACGGAGGCCGTCATGGTCAACTAGCCGACAAAACGCTACCACAGCGAAAAAACGAGCGACGACGATGGAAGACGACCAAAATATAGAGTATAGACGTTGCAATGATAAATTGTTTCCAATTCGGGCGAAGGACAGATGCCAAATCGTCGTCATCATTGTTGGATCTTTGACTCATTCAATTCGAATGAATTCCCATGTCAGAAATTTCGATACGTGTTGGCGTCAAAGATTTTTTCATGTCACCTCTTACACTCGCGCTCTGTCTCGCAAGTACTATCTCAACTAATAATACATTTTATGATATTATATTTAGTACATAGTACAAATACGATTTGGTTCTACAGAATAATACTTACTGCGATGAGCTCAACAAATAGTACAATAGTATGCTGACGGTGTTCGCCATGATGACAC
>JALLPE010001070.1:0-13218 GCA_036940025.1 Conticribra weissflogii | reverse complement strand
ATTGCTGGGAGGGGGAATCGGAGAAGTCTCAAAATGAGACATCACAGGGGGGGGAGGGAGAAAGACCAGAAAAGTTTTTAAGCAAGATTAGGTGGAGGCATCACAACAGGAGATGTCACAGGTCACAGAGTGAGACATCATTTGGGGGTGTTGCAACAGGGGGTGTTGCAATTTGATCTCCAATGATCATTTTAAAAAGACTTGAGCAACTTGGACTAGTGGGGATTTTGAGACTTGTTTGAGTCACTTTGATTAATGAAGAAACAGCAAGGATCAGGAAGGATCCAGAAAGCAAGTTTGTTGATGGAAGTGATATAAAATCAAAAGCTAACAAGGAGAAGGTCCCTAAGAATGTCAATAATGATTTAGGAAAATCTGATGCAGTTGAGGGAAGAAATTGTAGTCTTGATTCAATTGGAGGTACAAGTGATGAAAGTTCTGATTCAGACTATTCTATGAAGAAGGTGTCTAAATAGAAAACTAAAAGGCATACTCAAGACTCCAGTAATAAAAACAATGATGCAGTTACCAATGACCAAAGCTCAGATGAAGATGATTTAATAGATAAGGTCCCTACAGTGATATCTCACAAATTGGTTGCACAAAAGGGTTTAAGCTAGCCCTAACCTTGTCTCTAGCATTTTCAACAATACAAGAATGATATGAAGTGCATTGACATTAGTATTGTTGTTCAATGAATTTGGTCATGATGATGTGGAAACACACTGAAATGGATTGTAGTGCTTTAGAATGACATACTTGATGCTTTTGATGAATCCTTTTTTGATAGTTTGATTACATTGTAATGTTTCAATGTAATCCTGCTGCCCAACATGTTCCATGCTTGCATTGAAAGTAATGGATTTGTTTCCCTTCATAACATAATGCCATACCAAGTAACATATGGGCATTGCACAGAATTTGTTATGAAAAGAAATATAAAAAAATATGAATGACAGGCAAAGGATTTGAAACTATATTTTTGTAAGAAAAAAGTATGCACATAACATGTGCAAAACATCTGTAACCATTTTCATACAGAAATTGAGATTTAGCCACAAAACATATGATATATCAATCATATGTTATCATGGCCATCATGACATTATCTATAATATAACGCATTTGAATAATTACCCTACTTCTGTACATGAATTTTACATTGATGACCAAATTGATGGCATATCTGAGGTACCCATTGAAGATACCAATATTTGTCACCGTCAAAAAAGAGGAAAAATTCATAGGGATGGTATAAAGCTGGCATACATCATAATATTCATGAATGAAAAAACTATAATTCAATCCAGTGTACAACTTGTATGTGAAAGTCATTAAATGTCTTGATATGGAAAATTATGGTACACAAAATGCTACATGAAATATCTGATAGGAGCATTATATGACCAAATTAAACTATATAAAGTTGTATACCATACTTTTTTGCTGTGTATATTAATTGAAATTTTACACCCAATGCTTTTATTATAATATTTATTCATTGCATACCATTTAGACTTGTCAGTGGTCTATAATGAAAAAAACAGACTGCATAGTTTCTCAAATTGTGTTTTTTGTTGAATTCTTTCACAAAATATTTCTCATTTTATTTCATTAAGTAGATTTTTAATAGTATTTTGTTAGGGAGAAGGGGAATTGTGGGTAGTATGGTGCCTGTTCCCCATTCTGATGAAGAAGTTCACATAATGAATAATTTGTTCTTATTACTGTGTCTCCAATACTTCTATTATAAAACAATATCCCTTTTTAGCATTGTATATATTGATAGCCAATGAAATCATATTTATTAGTAAAGTCATAAGTTGTATGTTTTGATATTTTTGTTTGGATGAGAAAAAATTTCTTTGTTCAGGTTTCTCACAGTGCTTGATTTTTCAACAAGACAATATATTTACAATAACTTGGGAGTATGCAGCAGACTTGGTTAAAAATCTCACATTCTTTTTTGACCATATTATGGTATGAGACCTTTGTTGAAAAATATTACACATACTTACCAACAAAGACCACATTGTAGAATTCACTTATCTATCAACTCCAAAATGAGTATAGTTTTGACCATCATCAGTCATCAAGAATGTAGTTTTTCAAGCATGAATTTATCAAAAGGTACTATCTAAGATTTCAGTGGGTAGAAACATTGATGTTTTTAAAATGATAAGACATTTTTTGAAGTGGAAAGGTATCAACGTAGGTTGAAAACTACCTCTATTTTATGACCAACGGATTGGCGATACATAGCGAAAAAATTTGCTAATCCATTGTCTTCCTGTCGTTTATTTTTCGCATAGTACACACTGTGTGAAATTGATAGCTATTGATAGACATTCTCGTGGCATTGGATCTTTCGATTTTTCGGGAGTCATTATTTTGATCGGCAAAAAAGTACGATATACCACGTAGTACTTCTATTCCAACACTCACAAGCAAAATAAGAGCGTTTTGTAGATATCTTGTTTTCATAAAAAAAAATTCCCGCAATTCCAACAATATCTTTCTATACCCATCAACAAACGCACTCGCGCCGGAATGTTGATGGTGACATCGTGACACCGGTTTTTAGAGAGAGACAGAGAGAGAGAGAGAGAAAGACAGATAGAAAAGAAAAAAGCAAGAAAGCTCCTCCTCGTCCGTTGGTATCGTACTACACAACTAACAACACAGTCAAGAGAGATCTCTCTCCATATCACGTCGTTTTTTGCGTTTTCATCATCGTCCATCCACAGCCAACAACATAAAAGCACAACTTGTGACATAAATATTATAAATATAATATCATTGTTCCATCTCCACACAGCACGCCACATGAATTGTTGTGTTCAAAGGCGACAACAACCGACGGACGGAAGATCACCAACGAACAAGTCGTCAAAGCGAGGAAAGCGTGGGAGCAACTAATAATAAATAATAATCACCTCGTTGAAGAGTCCCATCACCCATCACCCATCACGAGCCGTGCGCACCTTGGACGGTCCACCTGAGGAACTGTACACTGCACATATCCGTATCCATCGAATATCAGACCATGAAATACTCCGCCGTCGCCCTCTTGTCACTCGGCTGGGCCACCTCCCTTCGAAGGGCAGACGGCCTGGCGGCGGTGGAAGCCTTCGTGACACCCGGAGTTTCCGGCAGATCCAAATCCAAGATCGGAGTTGGCAGCAGCAGCAGCGTCATCGTCGGCAGTAGCAAGAATGGTTTGCCTTCTTTTGAAAGAGAAAATTTCGAAACGAAGCCGCCAATGCGGAGGGATGGCGAGATTGGACGAGACGAGCGGAAACAGGAACTGAAACAATGCACAAAAAATGGATGGAAGGTCGGTTTTTCGATAGAAATGATGGCAGTTGGAGAAATGTGGTGTTTGTGGTTTCATGTGTTATTGGGTTTACTTGTTTGATTTTTTTATATTGTTGTCGTTGTTTTGTTTTAAGCTTTTGAAATATTTGTTCGTGTTCTTGTTCCATTCTGTGTCAACAAATTACAAATCACTGAACTATTCTGCATTTTGCATTTTGCTCTTCCTCTAGGCGTTTGCATCAGGGGCTCTTAGTTTAGCTGCAGCCATCTTCTTTGGAGGCAAGTAATGATTCATATGAGTCATGGTTGCTGTCTGTGATATGAGATATCTCGATAATGAGTTTTTATAATTAGACAAATTTCTTGCAAATCGATTCATTTACAATTCAGTTTTTATTTTCACAATCAAATTCCATTCCAGGAGACACAAGTTCCTCCGCCATAACCAATCCATCCGATCATTCATCAATATCTTCCACAGCAATTCTAACATCCACCGCCACCGCGACGGAAGAAACCGTAGGAGGCATCAATTCTGCATCGGATGAGTCCCTTTTGGGCGATTTTCTCAAGGTCATCATGGACGAAGATGACGACGACATCAACGGCAGTCCGAAAATCGCTGCCTCTATTCGAATCGAGAACGAGCCATTGGCACCGGAAACAACATCGTTGGAAGAGGATGCAGCATCGGAAGAGTTGAGAAAGGCGCAAGAAGCAGTCAAAGCGGCGCAGGCCAAACTGGATGAGACCAAGAAAGAATCGGCAACGAGGCAATCATTGGAAGAGTACTCAAAACCCGAGGAAGTCAAAGCAATCGCGGAAGAGAAGACATTCGAGGAAGTAAAGTCCGTCGTAGAAAAAGTCGCAACGGCGGCGGCAACGAAAACGCCAGAGGATTCATCGACGAAGGTGGAAGGAATCGAAAAGGTGTTGGAACCAAAACGAGTCGAACAACCATCCTTTGAAGGGATGAAAGTTGAAGTGATTAAACCGCCGAGTGATGCAAATAAGGCTGGCGCGCCAATAACTGAAGACGCAACTACTGCTAAGAGTTTTGAAAGTCCATTCAGCTTTGTAAAGAAGAAAGAAACACCGGAAAAGAAGGAACCTTCTACCGCGCTTGTTGTCGAAAGCGAAACGGATGACCAAGGAGTGTCCATCCCAAAGGAGCTAATTATAGGAGGAGGCGGAGCCATTGCTGTAGCAACGGGAGTTGTAGCAGTTTCGTCTGGAGTTCTAGGTGGAGGCGGCAACATTGAATCTGTACCAAAGGGACAATCAGGAGGAGGTTCAACATGGAAACCTCCCGAGGATGTCCCTTATGGTTTGAGAGGCAAACAAAGCGGAGTTGAAATACCAAAAGGTTTTACTGCGCCGATATCTTCAACACCCAAGGGGGCTGTCACCACGCCACCGAAAATGGGAGCTACCAAAGTGAAAGAAGGAGCGAAGACTGTCATGCCTCCATTGAAGGGAGCCATAATGAAAAAAGTTGGCGATGGCCCATTGCCTCCAGGGGCGAAAATTGTAAAGAAAGTGGCGAAATTGCCCGGACTAGAGGGAATGAATGGACCCCCAAAAGTGGTTGGAGGGATGATGAAATCGCCTGACATGAAAGCAAAATCGGCATCTAGCGACAAGAGTGGTGGATTGCCTAACACGACCAGTCCTAAAGGAGTGTCTTTCCCTTCAAAAGGAGCCGAAGGAATGACGAAAACGTCCGCATTGAATCAGCAACCGGCTTCTGCCAACATGACTGGAGGCATTGCGAAGGTGACGGCAGCCCAGGGTACGTCTGGACCACCGAAAGAATTTGGAGGAATGATGAAATCACCCGAATCAGTTGCGTCGTTTGCACCCAAAAATATGAGCGGAGGAATGCCAAAATTTTCAAACGGTGTCGGAGGAATGATGAGATCGCCAGGAATGAAGTCGATGACTGAATCAAAGTCTGCATTTGGTCCTCCGACAAATGTTGGAGGAATGATGAAATCGCCCGAAATGAAAGCAACTCCGCCATCAAAAAAAATGGGAGGAGGATCCTCCGGCATACCGGTACCCAAGGGCTCTGCCCCGGAAACGGGTATGGGAGCAACAGTGAAATCGCCAAAAATCCAATCTCAACCATCATTCGGCAACTTGAGTGGAGAAGTGTCAAAGACGCAATTGCAGCCGAGTATGGAATTTCAAAAGGCCTCGAGCAGTATGAGCAGTGGTAGTATGCCACAGACTCCAGCCTTCAAAAGTTCCCCTTCACAAAAGGGCATATCTGGAATACCGATGAAGGGCGCAGGACCTTTGACCAAAGCCGCTCCAAAGTGGAAAACGTCACCCTCTCAATCTAGCGATGCTCTTGGCGTTGGTCAGAACAGGCCTCCACTTAATTATTCCACTACTTCGACATTGAAATCGCCCAGCTTGGATGCACCCGGTTCATCTAAATCAGGAATGATTGGTACCCAAGGCATGCCTGGAATGTTATCTAAAGGATCGCAATCTTTTACACAAGATGCTCCAAAATTGAAATCCAAAGATGGAACCGTTCCAACACTTGATGGACCTGGATCTGCATCGCTTGGTGGGCTTCAGACAGGAATACCCTCAAACGTCGAATCAAAGTCTCCTAGTATAAAATCCTTGGGTACTCCGCCGAAGGACGCAAGCTCTGGTCCTGGTTTCGTTATGGGGTCTAGTTTGAAGGGCGCGGTTGCTGCTCCAAAGGGTATGGAGAAAGGAGAAGTATCAGGTATCCCTGGAATGCCGACCAAAGGTACAGGTTCGATGGCAAAAGCCCCTCCCAAATGGAAGTCTTCGACATCACCGAGTAGCTCTGGTGGCGGGCTTGGATCGGGTGCACCCAGAGGATTCGTGGAAGGTTTGTCATTTCAGAAAGAAACGTCAACCTCGACATCTTCACCGTCATTCGGTTCTTCTCCAAAAGGCTCAAGTAGAACTGAAGGAAGTCTTGGTATCGGCTCAAATGTTGCTGCTCAGGAGGTGACGGAAAACGGAGGACAGCCTGTTATGCCTGGAATGCCAGTCAAAGGAGCAGGTCCAATCGCAAAAGCAGCTCCCAAATGGAAGTCTTCCTCATCATCTACATCACCATTCCCTCCTTCTCCGAAAGGCGCAAGTGTCGAAGGAGGAAGTTTTGGTATCAGTTCAAGTCCGAAGGGCGGGGTTGCGTTTGCTGTTCCAAAGGGTGGGGATAAAGGAGGGCTGCCCGTTATGCCTGGAATGCCAACAAAAGGAGCGGGTCCAGTGGCAAAAGCCCCTCCCAAATGGAAGTCTTCGACATCGCCTACTAGTTCTGACGGTGGACTTGGATCTGGTATACCTGGAGGTTTCTCAGTAGGTTTGACACCTAAGAAAGAGAGTTCCTCAAAATTTGCATCATCATTCGGTTCTCCTTCGAAAGGCACGAGTAGCTCGGGTGGAAGTTTTGGTATCGGCTCTAGTATTAAGAGTGCCGATGCTTCTGCTACTCAGAAGGGCAGCGATAAGGTACAAATATCCGGTATACCGGGAATGCCAGCCAAAGGAACAGGTCCGGTGGCAAAAGCCCCTCCCAAATGGAAGTCTTCTACATTTGGTGTACCCGGAGGTTCAACGGCCGGTTCGTCGTCTCAGAAAGAAACGTCAACTTCATCGTCTACACCGACATTCGGTTCTTCTCCTAAAGGCTCAAGTAGCTCTGAAGGAATCTCCAGCTTCCAGACTAGTCTGAATGCAGCGGCTCCATCTGCTGTTCAAAAGGGAACTGAAAGAGGAAGAATGCCCGTCATGCCTGGAATGCCAACAAAAGGAGCCGGTCCAGTCGCAAGACCCCCTCCCAAATGGAAGTCGTCACCGGTAAAAGGAACACCAAATGATGAAGGACTTGGATCTGGTGTACCCGGAGTCTTATCGGGTGGGTGGCCTTCTACCAAAGAAACTTCATTCCAATCTACACCATCATTTGGCTCTACTCAAAACGCTGGAGGAAATTTCGCTATGGGCTCTAATTCAACAGGCGCGGCTGCTTCTTCGAAGGGTATACCAAAGGGAGGAATGCCAGTTACGCCTGGAATGCTAACAAAAGCAGCAGATCTGGCGGCAAAAGCCTCTCCCAAATGGAAGTCTTCACCTTCCCAAGGATCATCGACTGTTGATGGTTTCAATAATAAGTCGCCTTCTTCCTCTTTTCAGTCTCCACGAGGTATGGTTCCTTCAAACGGAGTTGAAAAAGGCAATTTGCCTGGATTTTCTGTTAAAGGAACAGGGCCAGTGAGTCCGACGAGCTCTCCTGATGGGCCTAGTGGTTTCTCGTTTGGTCAGAGCATGAAACAACAGACAAAAGGCTCGTTGACTTCATCTCCGTATATCCCATCATATGTAGACGTGGTTATGGGGGGCTCTATTGGGTCGACAGAAGCTATTCCTAATATGGTAGATGAAGTACTCGACAACGTTGAAACAAATGGTGATCAATATTATCAACAATCGGAGTCATCCGTGCCGCTTCAGTCGGTTCCTCCTACGGATATTGTCGAATCATCTGACACCTACCGAACTCAGATTCAAAGTGGAGATCCTTCGCAACGTGATGCATCGTTTGGTCAGTCGAATCAATTTGAAAAAGATGGAGCATTTTTCATGCAGCAAACTGCTAGTCCTCCTGCGCAGGCGCAATATGAAACTGGCCAGACTATCGGCTTTGGCACGACGACTTCGTTTTCTCGTAAGCAAGCTGTTACCCGGAACCCGCCAGAGTCAAGAAGAGTTGACAATAACCAATCAATTCTGAATCGACTCAAATCAATGCGGGCTGTGGACTCGCCCGGAATCGATTCGTCTGTAGGTCCTCCCCAAAAGGAGCTGTTTTCCCCACCGATTCCAAACCACTCGTTTAATCAGCCTGACACTAAGTCTGCCAGAGATGCACCAGCTAATCCAAACTCATTTCTTGGTTCTCTTGCGTCTAGAACTCAAGGAGGTTCTCAACCTAGGGACATTTCTCACTTCGATAAACGATCTCGTCTTGATCGACTTTCGACTGGTGTCAATGATCCTCCGGACAGGCGCAACAGAGTAAGTTTGAACCAACCGAAGCCATCTATCAGGGGAAACAGAGGAAGTCCACCATCATATGCCGGGGAACCCGGTGGTTTTGGGCCAGATGACAATGAGCCTCTTACCGTCACGGTCACCGACCCCAGGACAGGTGAGAAACGAAAGATAAGTGTGTCACCGAGAAACACTGGTAATGGAACTGAATAACGGCCTTTCAAGACATGGTTTTGTGCTGATTGCGAAGCACGGATCTTAACTTTTGGTAAACAAATTATTCCAGCAAATATTTAATTCCATGTTACATGAGTGAGTAAAATCGCTCATTTACACCTTCTTATGCTACTTTCATTTTAGTTGATGATCTTCAACAAGTGTTTACTAAATCTTCAGCAGTGTAGTTTCAAAAAATATTGTAAACATCATAGAATCGGGAATGCAAGGACGATCTACGAACGTACATTACTTGATCTAATATCTACTTGAGAGCATACAAGTCTACAGCAGATAGAGTCGTCACATGTCTTCCCTGAAAATTGTCTTTTAAATCTATTATCACACTCACGAGGTATTCTCTTCGAATACATGTTAGAATTGTACTTGTGTAAGCTACATATTGAAATCGGAAGTGATGGAGAAGTTTTCAAAATTTTAAACCATATGCCCTTGAGACAAAACATATCTCGAACTGTTAAAACCGTTCGAATCTTCTTGTTCACATTATCTTTCATGAACTACAATATTTCCTTCCAGGAAACATTCGATTGGGCTACCATGTCTTCCTTCACAGCCATTAAGAGTGAATATGCGATTGGCCATCAGAGCCAACATGATCCTGATGTGAAGGAGAGTGGGGTTCATAGCGAGCAATGGGAAAGCTATGATGGAATGGATGAACGCGGATTTGAAATCACGAGCAATGGAGGTCATGGTAATGAAAGTAAAAATTGTTCTCGTGCATATCAGATGAGTAATAGCGACAAGAAACCCGATATGTCGGATCTATCTGACGAATCATCCGCCTTTTTATCGGATTTGGCGTCGCCAGAGAAAAAGGTTCGTACAATCGCAATTTTTTACTTTTTACTGATATTTTAATCCGCTAACTCTTTGGATTGCGTCGTCATTGAAATAGATGAGCCTCGATGAGTATGTTGATGAGAGCAAAACCAGTATGGTGGGAATGCAACCTGCTCCTCCGTTGAATTCTGAAACAAGTGCTTATAGTGCAGTGTTGAGGTACGGCGGTCTTCCAGGAAATGATCACAATATCTCGTGTCAAGATGCAGATTCACTCAATCTTGGCGGAACAGCTAAGACCGACAATAACATCTCTTTATATCCAGAAGCTCCGAATGAGTCACCATATTCCCGAGTGAATGCTGTGTCTGGAATGACCCCGATCCCCATAAACGCTTCAACGGCAAATACTTTCGCTTTTCCGAATCATTTGCTCTCAGGCAATTATGTCAATTATCAGGTTCCTTTTCAATCGATTTTCCCAATTGCTCCCGCAGATACCAATTATCTTGCTCATCGATCAAAGAAATGGGTGCGATGGAGTGAAGCAGAAGATCGACAGCTTCGTTTGGCTGTGAGTACTGTTGGCCCAAATGACTTTCGACTAATATCGGAGAGATTCTTTCAAGGGACGCGAACTGAAGTTCAATGCAGAAATCGCTGGAAGAAGGTAATTTTTCTGACGTAATTTTCATACACCATTTTTCATCCAATTTCTTATTATTTCATTTAAACTTCAACGATTTAGGCGCTGAAGCCAGGGCTGGTGAAAGGAAAATGGACCAACGAAGAAGACGATGTCATTAGAAGTTGTGTCGAATCGGGAAATATGATTTGGTCTGAGATCGCGAAACTACTCCCTGGCCGTATCGGAGAACAGATTAAGGATCGTTGGGCCAACAAACTTGATCCGGAAGCCAAGCGAGGGGCGTGGACCCAAGATGAAATGCGTATCCTCATTCGAGCTCAGAAGGAGGTAGGAAATAAGTGGTCGGAGATTGCCAAACGCATCCCGGGGCGTTCAGAGAACTCTGTGAAAAACAGATGGTACAATCAGAAAACTGTAAGCCTGCCTTATCTTTTATTTGATCCCATCATCATAGTTGATATCAAAATTACGATGTCTTCTTGTCTTTTTGGCTGCAGTCTGATCGTCGAGCTGCCCAAAAGCGTACATTTACGAAGTACGAATCTTCTAGTTCGGCCGAATATAACAGCGGATTGATGTCGCTAGCAAGTAACAGTGAAGGGACGCCTCTTGAATTCGATCATCAATCGGATAGCCGCGGCCTTGTTCTATCTGTCACTGAAGAAGAGGGCGTCTAAAGAGTGTCTGGGAAACGGAATCTTTGCAATTATGCTGCGCTGGTTTTCGATTCCATGAACTTTAAATTTGATGGCATGTTAATTTCACGATATGAAATTATTTTGGCAGGGTTGCAGGCACTCTAGTGGGATATTTGCGAACGCCTTTACGCTTTTGGGAGCACGACGTAGAATGCTATCAATCGAATTGGAAAAGCAAAAATTTGGAATCAAACCACGCTACCAAGTGGAATCATTTTATGTCTATTCTAGATAAACTTAAACTAAAACAACTTCATACTTCAATCATCATGTTACCATCTTTGTCTGTTTTTGCACAAAGGGCTCCACCGAGGACTGAGATGGACAAAATAGTCGACAATCGCAATTGAAGTAAGTTGAATTTGGCCAACACGACAAATGCGTCGAATGAAATATAATTTAGGGCTTACCGGGCTCACAAGGCTTATCGTTCCATTCTCGGCTTTCTGGGTCTTTGATTTTATGAAATGTATCGATTGCAGCATGTCCTTCCTTTGTTTCCTTGGACCAGTTGTAAGGAATGGCTCCAGTCCTGTTGTCTGCTCTACGGAATGGAGAAATGTTCAATCCTTTTCCATTCGCAACTGCAGCGGCCTTTTTGTATAGCTCTCTACCAGGGGCATCCATCTCTAATCCTAATCTTTTGTAAGAACATTTCGCATCAAGACGATCAGAGTTCACCTGTTCCAGCTGACTAATCATATGCCTAATGATATCGTGTTTACAGTCGTTTGGTGGAGGAATGAGACGTCTACAGAACTTTTCAGCTGCAAACTCCAAACACAAATTCCTATCTCTTTCGACGATTGAATAGCATTGGTTTCGGGATACCGGGTCAACATCTGGATTGAAGAACTCGATCTCGAAAGGAACACTATGGTAGGTCATAGTTCCCATCTTCAATGATTCCCATGCCCGAGCTCTCGTGCATTTCAACTTGTCAGTTTTACTGCATAGTTCGTCGAATATTTCGTTATAAATTGGCTCACGAACGATTGGATGGTGTTTCCTCGCTGCTTCTTTCCCCCACTTAAGGAGTGCATCCACGGGTTCTTCGTCTTCATAAATGATGAGATCAGGCAATTTTCCTTCGTATGTGTGCATTGCCTGATCGACGGCGTTATCAGGCTCAACTAAAACTGCTTGTAAAATTGATACAACTAGAATCAACCAGAAAGTAATGGCGACATGTACACCAGGATGCAGTTGTTGTTTCATCGGTGGGATGCGTGAAATGCAATGAACAATGACTTGAAGTAGAATGAGGAGGGAAACACAAAAGAGAGGATGTTCCATGGTCTTTGAGGACAAGCAGAATAAAAACAAGTTGGCGAAGATGAGAAATTTAGTTCCGTTGCCGCTCATTTTTGAACCTATTCATGGACTTAAAAACATAAAACTTACCATCTGGACTTTTTCGCGTTTCAAAAAATCAGACAGCATCGATCCCATCGGCATATTGACAAATGAGGAACGGAACTTCAACCCAACGAATTGACGCGCACAAGTTTCGTTCCCATATTTCTCATAATCTAACTTTGTTATTTCGGTCTTTTCGAAAATCTTTGCCTTTGATCGATCACATGGAACCTCGGGCTTTTTGCAGATCTCAATGAAGCTGGCCATCTGGTGCTCTTCAGTCAGGTTGTAGGCTTGTCGTGTATTGTACAGGACATCGATCACTTCTTGGTCTTCCCAAATTACTAACGGGCCTACAGGAACTTCGCCCATGGTGAAATTACCGTCATAGTACTTCACGGCTTTGTATCGTTTGCAGTTAACGGTGTTCATGGCGCATATTTGATGTAATACTCCGTTGAAGTCCCATTTCTTCTGGAATAGCCCGTTTGCTGAAAAGAACCCAAAGAGTGCATCCACTGGCTCTTGTCCTACCTTAATCTCAAAAGTATTGATGAATTCTCCTTCCGGACCTCGCATTGGAATGGCCAACGATATCGGATCTCTACGACGGCACACGACGAGATCAGAATCACAAACAATATCCAATATATTTCTGAAGTATCCCGTGTCTAAATGGTTGTCCAGACACCATCGGTAAACTTTATCTACCGGCTCTTCATTTTCGAACACAACTAGAGTACCAATAGTGGAGTCATCCTCCTTACGAAATAAACGTTTGAAAACGACTGCCACATTTCTCGTGCACTTTATTAGGTCGACACCGCAAGCATTTCCGAGCACGTAGTTTTTTAATGCAATCTCGTCGATACTCCTGCCATTTAACTTCCTGATGAAACGAACAGCTGCATCGATCGCTTCTTCGTCCTCAAAAATCGTGATTTCGCCTAGACGCATTCCATTCTCGTCGGTGATAGTTTTCCTGTATACTACCGGCAACGATCGCGAACACGAAATGGATTGACATACAATGCCAAGCAAGTTCTGCCGGAAGCCATGACGATTTTCTATATCCACAGGAACTCTTCGAAGGAATCCGTCAATAACATCGATTGGTTCATC
>JALLPE010001069.1:7993-23179 GCA_036940025.1 Conticribra weissflogii | reverse complement strand
TGCAGATTTTTCTGTTCAGTAACCTGATGTTGCACTACAAAAATGCTAAATGTGACTCATTTAAATTGGCCCTCTGTGGTTTTACTCTTGTAGTGAGCTTGCTTCCTCTCTTTGTTTTGAAGATTCTTTCTTCATGCACTCAATTTCTGATTTGTTTGGATTAGTTTTTGAGAAATATAAGACTATTTAGTTACTATTATTGGTTTTAATGATTTCTATTTTCTGCATGCAAGAATGTTCACATATAATATTGTTTTTTCAAATGATATTCACTCTGTTTACTGGGTTATTTGAATCCAAGATATTATATGCAACATGGCCTTGTTCAAGAAAGGAAAAAATGCATATTCATCACCTATGCCAAAAAATTTGAAAACCTGTCTACAAATCTATCTATTTCATGAAATTTGAACTTAGTTCCAAAGAAATTTTTTTTGAAATTAAAAATAGTATCGTTCTAAATAGTTGTTCCTTTTTATCTCTTGGTGCGGCATGACGATCATGCCACCATATTGAACACCACTCTCCTTGAAAAATTGTAATGATAGGTGTGCCAAGCTCGCTGATGATTTGCAATGACAAGAGTACTATGTCATTGGTTTACCAGATTCGTTGGCCGTGAAGGAAACATACAAAATTGTTTGTCCAAAATGTTTTTAACTGACTCTTCTCTTCGAGCTTGGTTGATAATAGAACCTTTTCCATATCAATATCACGATCATTCTTTTTACAATAAATTTAGATGTACTATGTGAGTAGCATTCTTTCGGAAAGAAATTTTTCTCATCACTTCAAATGAATGATTGAAGGTTATTGATGCTGATCCAAATTTTGTCAAAATGAAAGCGTCATTTTCAGAGACTTTTGAGCAATTCCGCATGCTTCGACTGAATAACCCTCAGCAAATCCAACTGTCTCGCCGTACTCATCTGCCCTTGCATTAGCAAATTTTGCACCGACCGATGAATAGAGTCACACTGCTTGCTCGGAAACGGCGGGGACATGTAATCCAACAAATTTAAATACGAATGCAGCAATACAAGCAACTGACCCATCTCTTTCGGACCGAGACAAGTACCGGCACGAGCTCCTTCCCATTTCAAGGACTGTATCGATTCCGCGGGCTTTTCCAAGTCGTCCACAGTAGTAGCAGTCTTTGACGAGAAAGTGCCATCCAACTCGTAATTCGAAATTATCAAACACTCTTCCACTTTCTTCAAATAGTCCGACATATCCGCATGTACATCTTTCGGAAGTCTTAAATCCTTCATTCGTATATTGCTCCAAAACAGGTATAGAGCTCGAGATCCAAATATTAGTATCAGCACCGCGGGAATGGAAGCCACCAATTGTACATTCAAACGATTGGCATCGACCAAATTGTCAATCTGATCCATGGCCTGTAATAAATCGGCCTTGAGCTGCTGTATTTGAATCAACATCAAACGGACTACCTTTCCACGGACCAGACCTCGGATGGCACCCCCGGCTACTTCTTCTTCGTACAATCTAGACGCTGCAGCGAGTGCCGTGGCACGAGTGGCCCTGGTACCGTCTCCTACTCCCAAATCTTTGAGCATGTTGTCGAGACTGGTTTGTTCGTTCATGAGTGCAAAAGGATCTACCATGCGAGGACGTCGATTCAAGAGGTCTAAGACAATGTCTTTCATGGGAGTGTAGAATCGGAATTCGACGATGCCCCAAATGGCATGAAACACCGCCTTGAAGAAGTCGAGAATTTCTTGATAGTGCGGTGCAATCACTTGGTCGTGGAGGGCGTTGGCTCCCGCCAACACAAGTGCCGAGGAGGGAATGCCCAAGAAATCAAATCGTTTTATGCGGAGAACCAAGTCGGTGATTTGAAAGTTCTGATTTTCTCCCGCACGTTGGGTGGATGCCGCAAAGTCTACGAGAGATAAAACTGATAGCCAGGAGGAGGTATCGGAGGCGGTTTCGTGGTAATTGGCCCATTTTTCAAGGAAAAAAGCTTCCATGGTCTTTGACTCGATTTCATCACCGGAGTCTGTGCCGCCGGAGGACTGTTGGAGTGGCATGAAACTGGACCCGATAGTATCCGACAATGCATCTTTGATGACATTGCGTGCATTTCGATTCCACATTTCCGTTTCCCGAATCCACATCCGATTCTTTGACTGTATCAGAAATTTAGCAGATTCCGCCAGCGAAGCTTGCGTCGACTTATCGAAATTATCACCACCTCCAAATACACTGTTTGGTAACCACGACATCCATCCTTCCTCGTTGCTACTTCCCGCATTCCCAGTGTCGTTGCTATCCCTCTTCTGTGTCCTTTTACCACTATCCTTTCCAACCTTCAACAAATCCCCGACCCCCATCTCCACCGGCCGACTCAACAGCAACTTCTCCACCCTTCCCAACCACGTAACTTCTCTCTCCCACGCGGCTATACTTCTTTCGTACTCTCTCTGATTTCTCTCTCTGAAATCCGGCAAGAGGGGACGCATCGATTCGGGCACCACGGCCACGACGACTTCCCGCAAACGGTACAATCCTCTGCCGAATCTTCCACGGGAGAGTTTTAGACGCCATTTCCAATAGGACCGTGCGCGACGTAAGCGGGTGGCGACGATGAGATGACGGTCGCGAAGGATGCGGAGGAGGGAGTCGAGGGTGCGGAGTTCAATTAGTTTGGTGGAATGGTGGAGTAGTAGTTGGATGTTTTGTTGTTGGATGGAAGGAGGCGGGGTATTGTTGTCGTCGCCGCTGTTGTTTTCGTCTTGGTTGTTGTTGTTGGTTTTCTTTTCTTTGTCGCTGTCGGTGAGGTAATGGCTGAGTTTGGACAAGGCGCTGGCGGAGAGTTCGACGAAGTATTCCCGAGATCCTTTTGGCGGACACGACAATTGAAGCGCGGCCAAGGCAGTTTGAATATCCTTCGAGTAAATGGCATTGCGCCGTCTCTCATGCTGCTGACTGCCGAAGCTGACATCGTCCTTACTTCCACCAGTTTTTGCATTCTTCGAACCAAATAACGTTGTTCCTTTGACATTTTCATATCCATTGGTGTCGCCGGCACTGAAATCCATCTCTTGTTCCATTTGTTGCTCTTGTCGGGTCACGACTGCCAAAGCCGCTCGCAGGCCCTCCTGACAAGCCCTCACCCTCACCGTCTCCACTCCCCCGAAATCTTCGTAGGATTGATCCCCGCAATCCAAATCAAAACTCCTGCCCTTCCTCCCGGTAGTGCTCGCCCTGCTCCGTCTCTTCCTCTTTTTTTGCAAGAACACCTGACCCCTTTCCACCCCACTCTTGTAATCACTCGCCGAACGATACAATTTGCCAACGCTCCCCCAGGGGCCGTACCCACCGCCGAGACGCCCTCCCCCGACCTTCCCCATCCGACCCTCCACATCTTTCAACACCTCCTCCCCCGTCAACGGCTGCGGCGGGCACCACACCCCATACACCTTCTCCCACACGCGGATAGACGCCCAGACCGACACGATCCCCACGGGGGGCTTGTACCACAAAACGGCGTACATTTTGGAGCGGAGGGAGGCGAGGGCGGCGACGAAGGAGGGGTAAACGCGAGATAGCTGGGAGGGGAGCTGAGAGGAGAAGTAGGACGGGATGTAGCGGAGGTGGGGCGCGTCGTTGGGTCCCGCCGCAGCTGCGGACGAGGCGGGATCGGCGGCGGCCATGTCGGCGAGGGCGGAGGCCATTTCGGCGGGAGGGGGGGTGGCACCGCCGCCGGGGTTGCTGCGTCCGAAGTAATTGGGGAGAATGTTCCACGAATGGACGTGGAACTGCGGCGGGGGGAGGAGGAGGAGGAAGAAGATTCCCCAGGTGAGAAGGTGTCTTTGACTGGAGGAGGAGTTGCCCATGGTAACTGATCGGGACGGAGTCTTGCTCTACTATTTTGGACAAGAAAATTATGATGAGCTGCTGATTTTAGAGCGAAGAGATTGTTGTGATGATTACATTGTTGTTGTTGTGGGTTTTGCTGTGCTGATGGATGTTGTGACAACATCATGAATGCTTGAGAATCGTTTAGAACCCGCCAGAATTCTCTTGAATGTCCCGCAAAGATTCGGAGTAGTACGTCATCGTTCCTCAGCGTTTTTATCCTCCCTCTAGTAAATACTCATATAGTGACATAGAAGTATAGAAATGGTAGGTTACAGATTCAATAAAAAAACACAGATCTGTGTGGACAAGAAAGATACAAAGTCGAAAAGATTCTGCGATCATTTGTCTGGCCTTCGTCTCGTCGTTCCGGCTGGCTGACCACGAACGATTTCCTCACCAAAACAGCCGAAAACCCCTGAAGGTCGACGATCATGATGATATATTATATAACGTCGCATCCTAAGCAGTAGTTTTTGTACCTAGGGAGATTTGTACAATACACCCATTCTGACAATTACTGCGCCACAAACCTTAGAAACCAATCACAATGCTCCGCACATCTTCCATTTTAATTGGCAGGCATGCCCGACGCCCCTCGTCGACGTCCGAATTCGTTTGCAGATCCTCCTTTAGAACCGAGTTTGCATCGTTGTCGGCAGCCTCGCTTCCTCCGTCCAATTCCACCCGTCGTTTCAGCAATAATCGTGACAGTTCCCGAGGATTTTCCGGCTTTGTCGGCAAAGACAGTAGTGGGAGCAGCAGCAACAACAACAATAACAACAACAACAACAACAATAACAATTACAACAATCGTCGACGTGATCAGGATACACACAGAGATAGCAATGCTGCGGCTCCCGGGGGATTCTCCAGTTTCATCCGAAAAAATGCCAAGCCTCCTTCGTCCTCTACCAACGCCTCTAGTTCCAATCCTTCCTCCCGCGCCGAAAAATTCCCCTCGGAAGACGAGGACGTCCGCTCTCCTCCTTGGACGTCCGGACAGAAGCGGCAACGGCAGCAGCATCGACGACAGCATCAAAGGGACCAACAGAAACGTTTCGGAGAAACCGATGACGCGAAATCACGTAGCGCCACCGCCACGACGTCTTCCAAACTCGGCGGCAGCAGCGGCGGCAGTAGTGGCAAAAGCACACGCGACGCGGCAGAAGATTTGAGAGACATCTCGGCATTGAGGGAAACATTCATGAAACCGAGGGAATCATGGCGCGGCGTTCCTTCCGGATCGAGTCCTTCGTTTTCGTATGCGGGCGATTCCAATGGCAGATCCACTGCTTCTTTTGGGGCGGCTTCTAACGACTCTGCTCGATCGACTGCGGGTGTTTCTTGGAAGCCCTCCTTCTTTGGCCAAAAATCCTCTGCGATCAACAAAAACAGCAACAACAGCAACAACAACAACAGCAATGTGTCAGCTTCGAATGACGGCCAAGGAAGAGGCAATGAAACCAGTGCCAAAAGCTACAAGAATACCACTGCCAATTCCATAGAACAAGTTCTCAAAGCCCACGCCCAACAGCGCAAATTGGATATGGAACAACGTTTCCGAAATGCCGGGGAACGTGTGCCTTATCACATGATGGATGATCTCGGCAATACCATGGGTGGTTACGCGAACAGCAATGCGAGAGCCGACGGCAGAGGCTGGAGAGACAACTACCATTATCAAAACAACAACAATCGAGGAAGTTTCAATCAGAGAGGACGGCACTACCCTCGGGACTCGTCGCATTCAAATGATAATAACCATGCCAACCAACGACAATCTTACATCCAAACAAACAACAACAATAGAAACGATGGCGGCAGCTTCAACGCCACCAGCAACAGCACCCCCAACCGCCGCCAGCACCGCAACCAAAGAAACCGCCGCCCCATCCGCATCCCCTCCTCCGCACCCACCACCGTCCGCCTCCCCTCCGCGCCCCTCACCCTCGTCGATCTCTCCCTCCTCCTCCGCGTCCGCAAACGAACCATCGTCCGCACTCTCCGCTCCCTCAGCGAACCCATATCCTACACTTCGGCCAATCAGGACTCCTACACGATCGATCCGGACATGATGGAGTACATTGCGTTGGAATTGGGTATCGAGCCGGTGAAGGCGGAGAAGAAGGCGAACGCTCTTTTGGATAGGGAGAGGAGGGCACTGAGGCAGTCTTCGATAGTGGATGGGGATGGCGAGGTTGGTGTGGATAGGACGGAGGAGGAGGAGAAGTACGCGGCATTGCCTCCGAGATCGCCGGTGGGGAGTATCATGGGGCATGTTGATCACGGGAAGACCACTTTGATGGATGCCTTGCGGAGAAGGGCGGTGACCGGCGCGGCCAATGGCTCGAGTGGAAAGGCCGGTGTTTCTACAACGAAAAAGGGAAAGAAAAATAAGAAGGTCAAGGGTGGAACGAATGCCAAATCCAGAGGAGGAAAGGGAGTTGCAATCGACGATGGAAATGTCGCCGGTACAGAGGCTGGAGGGATCACTCAAGTGATCACGGCGTTTGAAGTGCCCTTGCCTCTCGACGATGGAAACGAATCTTCCTCCGACGACAATGGAGAGAAAGACATCGACGGCGATGAATCCTCCTCCTCCTCTCCCAGCATATCTACTGTCACCTTCCTCGACACGCCCGGCCACGCCGCCTTCAAAAAAATGCGCCAATCCGGCTCCAGCGCCACCGACGTCATCGTTCTCGTCATAGCCGCCGACGACGGAGTCTCCCCCCAAACCGTCGAGATCATCGACATGTTCAAATCCATCGCCAGGTCGCAACCCCAATCCATCTCGTTGGTGATTGCCGTGACCAAAATAGACAAACCCGGCATCGACGTCGACGAAGCCATCATGAGAATCGAGAATCAATTGATCGAACACGATATATTTACCGAAAATGTCTTGGCCGGTGGAGGAGAAGAAGGAGAGTTTGGATCCTGTCAATTGTTCCCGGTATCGGGGTTGACGGGGGAGGGTTTGGATGATTTCGTCGAGGGGTTGGCGTTGCAGAGCGAGATTATGGATTTGAGGGCCGATGAGGAGGCGAAGGGAGAGGGAATCGTGATTGATGCGAGGATGGAGAAGGGTTTGGGTGTGGTGGCGGATTGCGTGATTCGATGGGGGAAAGTGGAGTGTGGGGACTTTGTCGTTAGCGGGACGAATGGCGGAAGGGTCAAGTTCTTGAATGATGGTGAGTAATTGTTTATTCTCTGTATTCTCGCCAAGCCTACGACATGGAATAACACAACACACTATTTTCTTCAATGTCAACTGCGATCATTTCAGTGGCAAACAAACCCATCAAAAAAGCCAAACCATCCCAACCGGTAAGAATCGTCGGCTTCAAATCCCTCCCTAAAGCCGGAGACCCCATAGTCTGCGCCTCCTCCGAAGAAGAAGCCAAGGAAATCATCCGACAACGCGAATCCGAACTCAATTCCGAACGAGCCGAAATCGACGAAGACAGACAAGTCACACTCCAAGTGACTGGCACGGCGGCGAAACAGAATCAAATGATGCAAAAAGAGCAGAGTAAGTACGGATTCGACGGAGAGGAGGGCGGTGAAGGCACGATTCGGATTCCGGTGGTGATCAAAGCAGATTCGCACGGTGCACTGGAGGCAGTGAGAGATGCGTTGGTAGGCATGGGAACGGAGTCGAAATTGGACATCGTCATAGATCCCGTCGCCATGAGCACGGGAGTTGTGACTACCAGCGATGTGCGAATGGCTCGAGAGAGCGATGCTGGGATTTTCGTGTTTGGAAAAGTCGGCACGGCGGATAAGGAAACAAAGGTGTTGGCGGAGACGGAGAATGTTTCGATACGGAATCATGATATCATTTATCGTCTTTTGGAAGATGCTAAAGAGTTTTTTGGGAAATATCTTCCAGTGGAGCATGTGGATAAGGTTCATGGGTCTGCGAAGGTCCAGGCCGTATTCGAGGTTACCGATCCGAACAAAAAGACCGTCTCCATTGCCGGATTGCGAGTGACGGAAGGGAACTTGTTCATGGGGAAAACGAAACGTAAGGACGGAGAGCTCCCTGCGACATGTTTTTATCGTGTCATACGAAAAGGAAAAATCGTATCGGACGCGGAAAAGTTGAAGGCGAGCAGTTTGCGAAAAGTGAAGGAAGACGTCGAGAGCGTGAGGAATGGAGAGGAGTGCGGGCTGGGTCTCGTGGGTTTCAATGACTTAGAGGAAGGAGATGTTGTGGAGTGTTTTTCGATAGAGGAGAAGAGGGCTACTATTTAAAATAAAGTGAAACTAGTTCGCAAGAACTTCAAATGGAAGCAAACGTGATTTTATTTCAAATTAACTCGATTCTTTCCTCTTAATATTGTCTTTGCTGTTCTACTTATTGCTATTGGCTCCAACGAAGACTGAGGTATAGGGAACATCTATTTGATACAGAAGGGCAGTGTTCTATGATATGATTCATCTGTTTTTTCTCACCAAGAGCGGACGATGAAATCTCTTTCTTGACTCAGAATATGAAAGTTCATATTGTCGTCAAAGTCTGTATAAATTTGATACAAAAATGCATTGATACAAAAATGACGTAATAGCGAACGTCGCTTGATTCACTATTCGTCATCGAAACCCTCGTTCATGACTCGAGCCGAAATCTTCCAATCTCCACGAAAGAAAGAATGAGTCGTCTCCTCCTCCTTCTTTTGCCTCAATCTCCTCTCGGATTCATCTTTCAATTCATCCAAAACTCCACTACCTCCATCCATCATCGAATACTCAAATGTCAACAACCAAACAGTGTCGAAATCACTCTTGTCATATTTCTTCGGACATCCCTCCTCCTTCCCACATCCCAACGCATTGGCCAATTTCGGAATACGGCTATGCTTCCAATTCACCACCGTCATTCCGTCATTGCAAAATTCCAGTACTTTGTCATTGGACAAACCATGACCCTGCTGCTGCTGCTGCTGTAATTGCTGCGTTGTATTCTCCAAAGCATCCTCCACGCGATCCATATCCACAAACCCACCGTTGCTTCCACCGCCACCATTACGACCGTCCAAAACTCCCAAAACTCTGCCTCCGACATTTTCCGCCACCGAATCGGCCAACAAATTGAAAAAATCCCATGCCAAATCCCCTTCTTCTTTGACGCCGAAACGATCATCGACGTCCAAATGAAATTTATCGGCCAGGGGTTCGACCGTCTCGACTTCGCGGTAATTTTTGTGTTTGTCTCGTTTGGTGGATAAGGCGTAGAGTTTGTATGGGGAGGGAAAGAGGGGTTTGACGATGGAGGAGTCTTTGTTTTCCATTGGGATGTCGTCGTTGCCGTCATCATCATCATCATCATCGTCATCGTCGTCATTGTCTTTTTTATGCGAAGAAGAAGACACCATGGGAATGGGAGTCACCACCATCGCATTCTCTTTCTCGTTTGCACCCACACCCACCTCTTCTACCGCACCATCGTCTTCGACAAGATAATCCTCCGGATCCTCGAACAACGTGGCAATGTACGCCGACCTCTCCTTCCCCCGGGCGTTGCAATGCCGATCCCCGAAAAAATCTCGTTTGTCCGTGGAGGAGATTTCGCCGTTGATGGAGATTTCGACTTGCTTTTCGCAGTGTCGCATGACGAGGAGGTGGCTGGTGCACTGGTAGATTGTTGGTGTGGCGTCTTGTTTGTCTTGTTTGTCATGTTTGCTGTTGTAATTGTTATTGCCATGATTGTCATTATGGTTGTTGTCATCGTTGTTGTGGCTGCTGGATGTTTTGGAAAAAAGGAGCGACGAGGAAGAAGGAACGGTAATGCTGCCGACCGTCGCGGGAGTTAGGATTTTTCTCAAAGCCGACTCCGTCAATTCGTTCAATTCTTCCCGTTGATTGTTCGCGTCGTAATTCCCTTTCTTTTGATGACGACGCATTCCATCCTTCCCGAACAATATCACGGCATCGCGAGGAATGGCCAAGTAAAAGACGACTAGAAGTGTGACGAGGGAGATGCACGTCAGGAGGATGCGTCGCCGACGGCGAAAATTGTCGCCGTGGTGGTAGTAATGGGTTTGGGGGCGGCAGGCGGAGGATGACGGCTTGTTGGCAATGTTGTCTTGATCGGAATGCAGGAGCTGGTCCATTTCGGTGGCGTGACGGCCGCTCTTCATTTTGAAGTATTCTTTGAAATGTTCTTCGTCGGCGGGGACAAGAGGAAGTGATAGTATATTATAGTATTATAATTAATTATATAATATCATGTCGGTAGTGTTAGAGTTGTTCTTACACCCGCCAGTGTGCGAAAAAGTTGTCTTATGATATCGGCGGCGTTTTGTTTTTTTATTGAATTGATGACACGTGGATGACGACAATATCCTGTTACTTCCGAGGACGGCCAGACGAAGAATTCGGATTGTCAAAAAAGTTGTTCTCGAAGATCTTTTTCCACGTTTCGAATCTTGAGATAAAAAAAATATGCATACCATAATACATACACTAAAATATATTCCCAGGAAAATGAGTTGTCACCCGATGACACGAAATGAATGAAACAATAATGCCCATCGCTTCTTGCCGAACAAAGTACCCTTCAGTGTCACGTCATCATCTCTTTCCGATCATTCTTCTCGTAACGTGCCTCGTCTTGTTGAGCAGCTGTGCCGCCGCATTGCCTCCCTCCATCCACACGAACTGCAACGGCAACACCAGCGGCAACGCCAACGGCAACATCATGACTCCTCCGTCCTCCATCCAAAAAGTAATGGTGACCGGAGCCAACGGCTACCTCGCCTCCCACATCGTCCAAACCCTCCTCGCCAAAGGCTACACCGTCCACGCCTGCGTCCGCGACGCCACCAACCCCGCCTCCATCCGCCACCTCCGAGCCCTCCCCGGCGCCACCCCCGCCAACCTCCGATTCTTCTCCACCGGCGACATGGCCGACTCCTCCCTCCGCGGCCGGTTCGTCGAGCCCATCTCCGACTGCGACGCGGTCATCCACGCGGCGACCCCCCTCTCTCCCAAACTCTCCGGAAGGGAATTCGACGGATTTCGGGACGTGTTGAACCCCGGCATGGAGGGCACGCGAGAAGTGCTCGACGCCATTCTCGACGAGTGCCGGCGCCGTCCTTCCCGCCCCGTTCGATGTCTCGTATTGACGTCGTCCATGTCGGCGGCCGCTCCGGTTCCGGAGCCTCCCGTCAAAGACGAGTCGCATTGGTCCGACGACGAACGGCAGTTGGCCAATAAGAATTTTTACGGGTGTTTGAAGACCAGGCAGGAGCGTCTGTGTCACGAATGGACGGCATCCCGCAGAGACGACGGGGGAATTCCGCCCGATTTCCGATTTACGGCCATTTGTCCCACCATGATCATCGGACCCCCCGTGGTCTGCCGAGGGGACGGTGATGCGAAATACGCACCCTCCGGAACCATGGGATCGTTCTACAAATGGCTCACGGGGGGTAGACCCACGGCGCCCAACGATTCCATGTCCTTCGTCGACGTTCGGGACTGTGCCGCCATGCACGTGGTTCCGTTGGAACGAGACGATGTACGAGGGAGGTATTTTTCTTTGGTGGAGAGCTGGTACTGGAACGATATTTTGACGACTTTGAAGGAGTTGCATCCGAAGATTCCGGAGTTTCAATTGTATGCTGGGGAGGATAGAGTGACGCCGACCAAGTTTGATTTGGGGAGGATGCATTCGTTGGGAGTGGAAGTGAAGGGGGTGAAGGAGATTTTGAGGGGGGCCATAGAGTTTTTTAAGGAGGAGGGGTTGTTGGATGACTAGTTGTCGAGCAGTTACCAACGAAACGTCATGGCAGATATATCATTTTTTGGTGTAAAACATATTTCAAATTGGTTGAAAGAAAATAAAAATTGCGAGAATTACTTGATGCCGATGACTGTGAAGGGTGATCATTAGCAGTTTGCCCGAAAGACCGCACTTTTTCATACTTGGAGCACCCTGATCTCTGTGTTAGTGATGGAATCCTGTTTTGGTTAGAGAGAATGGAATTTCTAAACAAGAAAGGTTTTATTGTTTTTATTTTGTTTGAATTTATTTCTATTGTATGTGCATGGAATCAAAAACCACAACAATGAAAACTATTTTTTCTTGCCATCACATTTCGTGATTGTTTTGAAAAAACGTTTTGTTCCTATCTCAATCTCATTTATTACAAATTTTCACATAGAATACTCTCATGTTACCATGATTGTTTCATGTTATAATGAATTTTCTCTCAAGTGAAACTGGAAATCATATATATTGATCATTCCCTCTATGTATCCAAATTTTCATTGGTTTAGATTATAAATTTTCTATCATTCAATTTTCAGCAATCAAAATGTCCCATATTACGGACAAAACTTTATAATAATGGTTTATTATGTTTAAAAAGTTTTAAGTCCTAATTCAAAAGCCAAATGCTAATAACAATAACAATGAAGAATATTTCATTACCATTACACATTCTGATTATATTGAATAATAGTTGTGTTCATATCATAAATTTGTCTATTACCATTTTTCATTCTCTCATGTTACCTTGATTGTAATGTCATAACAACTTTTCTCATATGAATATGGCGATGATATAATGACCATCGCTTTCATGCATCCAAATTATTATCGTATTAAATTTGGAATTCTCCCATTATTCAAAATTCAGCAATCAAAACAATCCCAATTGACAGTCTAAACCTTAAAATGATGGATTTTAATGTGTCAAAAGTCTGAAGCCCAAATTTAGTCGAATGCTAATTTCTAAAGGGAATACCTCAATCTAATTTGAATGGAAGTCAACCTTACATCATCTAATATTGAAAACATACTTCGAAACCTACGCCTCGTCCAAATCAGATTTTCACCAATAAGTAGTTTTCGCTCGTCCCGCTCCCATTGAAAAACAATCTCAAATAATTTATTTATTCCTACGTGAAATCAAAGATTTCGTACTGATTCCTATATTTGAAAAAAGTAAAAAGGTGGCGCCATTTCGAACCTCGTGCAATCTTAATGAAAAAAATAATATGGACGACGCATTCCATCAAAATTCAATACTCTACCGTCCTTGACACTGGCAATTCTATCCACACTACGATACCACCCTGATCAATACCATGATGCCGTTCCGAGGGCCCACTAACAGTTACATGACGAACACTACAAATGCAGCCTTCGGCCATGGATACGCGGCAATTGACCCTGGCAATGGAAATATTGAAGGAGGTGTGTCGACAACGGGAACGTCCCGTCGCGGCTTCGGCGGCGGCGGCGGTTCTTCCCACCATAGTGCACACGGCGGAAGCGGTGGAGGATACGATAACGGCGGTAATCAATGTGGCGATCGAGGCGGATGGCACGGCAGCCGCGGCGTCGCGGCGGTAGTCGCAACGGCCGCGGAGCTCGCAATGGCGACTCTTTTCAAAATCACGTCGGGATCACCGGCGGCAGAAATAATGCTCGATATGCTCCTCTGGCACCACGCAATTTCAACAACAGCAATGTCAACAATAACGGGAGCAACTCCAATTGCAACAGTGCCGCCCCACCGGACACGGAGCCGGCCATGCGCGTCCTGGCCTTCTGCGAACACGGCTCTCGCATCGCCTTCGCGTGCTACAACGAGGAAGACAACGAGATCGTATTCGAGGACGCGCACGCTCACAACGGGAACGATACCAAGGCGATCATCCGGGGAGTGTTGCTGGAGACGAGGCCCAATTTGATTTTGGTTGGCTTGAATGTCGTGTCGAATGAGCCGCTTTTGGAGTGTTTGACTACCATGCCCTTGGGAATCGATGAGGATGAGGATGGCTCTGGCGCGAAGGCCGATGCTAGTACTTGTGATGCGCAAGATACCACAGAACAAGAAGGAGGTGATGGAAATGCAACAGCAACAGCAACAGCAACATCATCACCGCTTGCAACTTCCGCTGAAAGACCTCGAACCATTCCCTATCAACTCCTCAAATCCGCGGCCTTTGAACCACGAGCATGCCGCTCGGTCATTCTCCACAAACTACGTGTCATGTCCTTGATGAAGCGCCCTAGTACCGGCAATGGCACCAACAACCAATACAACGAATCGTACGCCACCGATTCCAACCTCTACGATCCGATCACCCACGAATCATCACTAACATCCGCCCATTTCAACTCCTACCACTCCCTCTCCTCCATTATAGACTTCGACTCCCCCACCCTCCTCCGCGCCATTGGCTCTCTCCTCATCTACCTCCGTACCACTGCCTTCCGTCTGGAAGAGGGATTCACCGTCACCATTCACAACATCCGACGATGCCCCGCACCCCATTCCTTCTTACGATTGGATGACTCGACTTTGCGCACCCTCCGGATATTTTGCACCGAATCCCACCCCCTTCGAGCAAGTAATTCCATTCGAACCAAAGGCGGAGGTGGATCTCTTCAAAAATCCAAAGAGGGATTCAGTCTCTTCAGTTTGCTCGATAGAACCAAATCCAAGGCCGGGAAGGAGAGGTTACGACAGTGGATGATCCAGCCTCTTCGCGACCCTGTCCCATTGCGACAACGGCACATCGGCATGGAATTGTTTTTGCATCCGTCGACTCATCCGGTGACGGCATCCGTGTTGGAACGAATGGGGGATATTGGGAGTGTGGATGCGATTTTATTGAGAATGCAGAGGTGTTGTACGCAGACGAATGATTTTTTGGTTTTGGGGCGGACGCTCGAGGCGGCGTTTGAGATACTGGGGTGTTTGGGTGGGGAGTTGAGGAAATGGGCTTTGTGGTTGGATCAGGAGAATGATGGTAATGCGGATAGTGATGATGGAAATGGTGCTGGTAGCGATGAATTATCGGAAGCTATGCATGTGGATAATCCACCATTGAATTGTTCTGGAGTTTGTGGTCGAAATAGACAGAAGGAAAGTCCATCATTGGCCTTTGTGGATAACTTGGTGCAACGTTGTCATGTCTCAGCGATTCGAAACTTGCGCGAACGAATGGCTGCAGTCATTGATGAAGAGGTGACTGCCGAGACGAAAGATCATGTTGTCATCAATTATGGGTTCCATGAAGAGTTGGATCGAGCGAAGGAAACATTTGAAACGTTGGATGGTGAGTAGCTGATAGATTGCTTTCTTTTATACTATCTCGGCTTCCATGTCATAAATATGACGATTCGATGATGAATGCCTCACAGTGAAAGACTCTCGTTACATTTTTGATACGAAGAAACATTGTCGGAAGTGGGCCGTCAGGTTTTGAGCAAACACGAGGAACTCATATCTCTCAAAGTTGTCTTCCTGCCTCAGGTAAGGGCTCTCAAAA
>JALLPE010001068.1:0-13239 GCA_036940025.1 Conticribra weissflogii | reverse complement strand
TGCAAAGAAATATGAACCATAAAGGTCCTGGTCATGTACATGATGGTCTGCTCAGCAAGGGTGTTTTGATAATGAGCACCAACTCAAAGAAAATGACTGAGTCTGGAGCTTGTTTTACAATCCTCTGACAAAAAGGTCAGCATTGAAAATTCCATTGTCACTGTGAAGGTGACGAATTTCAGCAGCAGCCAATTCCCATAATCGTTGTTCAAAGTGTTCCTTAGCCATCAAAGTTTCCCCAGCACCATAAGTAAGACTTGGTTCTCACCCTAAATAAGATCAGTAGCAGCATCATGAAAAATTGTGCCACATGAAATTGATTATGAGGTTGTTGTTTGCAGTAATCCAATAGCAGTCTGTCTGGAGTGTTGACAATACATTGGACAGCAGAGACAAATTGGCCAGCTTCATGGGCATCTTGAGACAGAGCTCCTGATTTTTTTGTTAAGCATTAGTTGGTTGGTTGATTTTAGGCACACAGCGCTTTGAGCAAGCCAATTGACAGGACTGACAAATAAGAGGTGTCTTGAGATTCAGGCTAGACTTGAAAATTGGATCAACAACAGGAGGCATTTCATGACAAAAGCCAGAAGATTGATGAGTTTCAATAGGTTGCATGAGTTCTTTGATACAATGCATGCTGATCCTATTTGAAAATTTCTTTTTTGAGGTCCAGATAAACTGGATTGAAGGCAGTACCAATGCAAAAAAATTTTTAAGATCTTGCAGAGGAGGTGGTAATGAACAGAAGTCTTAATGACTACATAAAGCACCAAAACGTTAGTCAGGTAATGATTGTTTGTGATGATAGATTGATAAGACTGAGAAAAATAAAAGGAAGAATCATGTTGGCATGTCATGGGTGATTGGAAATTCAATTGAACAAGCCAAGTAGTCTATCAGGCACCTAAAAAGATTCCAATGAAAAGATTCAGAAAAGAAGGAAAAATTGAAAGACAGGATATGTAGCAACCAGCCCTGCTTTGCACTACAAATTTAACTCTAATGATTCATCAAGAGTGCCTATAAGATCTGAAATATCTGGATCAGGAGTGGAAGTCTGAAAAGTACAAAGGACATGAGTAGCTTTGGACTTGGAGACTTACATAAAATCATTGTTTGCAGCTTGCAGCTATCTCCTCCTGAAAATAACAAAGCAGTATTCAAAGCAAGAGCTGAAGGTCCAATACCAGTGTTGTTTGAGGAACAGTTGTGGTAAAATGGATGAAAGCTAGAAAGATGGTAGCTGACATCAGCCAAAAGGGCATCATCGTGGAAGTCAGTGGAGTGAGCATTGTAAGTGCCACTCCAGGTATTACAATTGTTACAAAATGCAATTTAAATCCCATTAAAACAGTGAACTCCCCCATTAGTAAGGCTGGCAGTGTTTGTCAATCCAAACGTTTTGTGTTCATAGTTCCCACAGCCTTGATTATGTTGGCTACCATGAGTATACCCTCCATTGCTGCAACCATCACTTTAAAGATAATTCCTCTACTCCTGATACACTGCCCTGTTCTGCTCAATACTGGTTTGGTCACGGGGTTCTTTGCAATGATTAAGACCTTGATCTTCACCACAGTTGACACATGCACTGCCTTGACTGTGTACAACCCAATTATTGGAAGTTACAAAGTTGTCATAAAGATCATTAGCATCACAGAGAATATACTTGATTTTAGCAACAGTGCGGGTTCAGAAGAGGAAGAACCATGGAAGAAGATTGCAATGAAGGAACACAAGGCAAATTGATCAATTCTTTGATGAGTTAGAAGATGCTGAAAGATTGCCTTAAAGTCTTCATTGCTGCACTTAGTAAATCCTCAGAGAATATCTCCATAGGCTTCACCAGGCAAGGCGCCAATGTTGTCAAGACTAATCACAGCGGCATGCAATTGCTCGGTGATTATGGAGATGTTTTTGCCTCAAACAAAGATTAAACCTTTGCTCTCACAAATCATAAGGAAATTTTTGAGTGTGTTGATGACATCTCAAGATGTAAAGAAAACCTCATCTAGAACTAACTTGGTGAGAGTAACCCCACCCTGCTGACTAGAAGAGATATCATTATAGCTGGGAATAACATCATCATAAAGTTTGACAGTCATTGAGGTGAAAACTGAAAACCAAAGCATATTTAGAATTGCTACCTTGATGATCATGTTTGAAAAAATGCATGTTGGTATCCCCTTGGTTTTCAAGGACAATGGAAAGAGGAATCTTGGTAAAATCCTTTAAAAGTAAAACTTGGAAGAACCCCATTTTGTTCAAGGGTCAACATGCAAAATATCACAGAGCTCCCTAATCATGATGATATCTCTTTTGACACATTAGACAACATGATGCTCTGGGGAATCCACCTTAGTTAGGTTGCTGCTAAAGAATTCTTCTATATATGGATGATTGGTTTATCCATCATCAGTTTACTTACCATCCTTTCTTTTCTGAACAAAATGCTTTGCTGTGCCAAATCCAGGGTTTAATGTTTCAGTGACATCAGTGTAGGTCAAGGTGAACTGCTTGGAACTTCATCTCCTTTATTTTGTTTCTTTACAACCACCTGATTAAGCTTGATTTCTGCAGGATTATTGCCTGTAGGAAGGCAAAGGCAACAACTGTTAGATGGTGCCCAATTCATAGGAGGGAAGTTAGTTGGTAGGTTTGCTTATGGTATCCAAAAAATACATGATAGATCTCTCAAAGTCCAAAGTCAAATCATGAGGTACTTCTTAGGTTGTGTTGATCTCTTCTTTTGGTGAGGGGATCTAAGGTTGTGTTGAATTTCAAGTACTTAGAGAGTCTTGGTCTTTGGCAGAAGATAATCTAGTAGGTAAAAGATCAGCTTGAAAGTTGAGATAGGCTTGCTTGGTTGCTTTCTCATTGATACTAAAAGAATTTGGTGTTAAACTAGAGTCTGTTCTATCAGAATGAATGGAGTCACTGGTGTTGTAAATATGGCCAGTATATACAGCAGCACTGGACTCAGGATATATCAAAATCTTAGTAACAATGATTAAAGGCAAATCCACTACCCCATTGATCATCCAATAAGATCCTAAACAATATATATAGTGGAATGGCAAAGAAGTGACACCAAAATCTTTGGGCTCATGACCTCTTTTACTGCTCAAGATGTGATATGGTCAAAACTTGTCAAAGGTGCAAATACAAAATACTGCAAGACTAGTCCATCATCAAAATAATGCAGCACCATGCAGCAGCTCCATCAAAATGAACATTGCATCCATCAAAAATAATCCATTTCCACTCGCACATAATTTTTGAATTATCACAACCCTGCAACCATTGCCATCAACAATGGCAGATCCCACTTGTCTCCTTCATGTCCCTTTTCCAGCCCCCTCTCCCAACAGCATCCATGGAAAGGACAGTGAAAGTGGGGATGTTGCTGTTGTCAACCCAACCAGAGATGATGCTGTGGTGGATCTGTTGCTTTGTTACCTCTGTTAAATAAGTTTTGGGGGTGTGAGATGATTGAATGTGGTACTAATGCAAAAATGGACTTTGTCTAGACTTTCAAGTACTGCATCAATCTGTTTGCCTGAAACTATGCAACAAAAGCCAACCATCATGTCCTCAAGTAGAGGGGAAGAACATCAAATCAATGTACTAAAAAGTACTACAAAAAGAATCAACATATTGGTAAAAGGACAACATTGATAGTGATCATGGGGAGTAAATAGTGTGATAATTATGTGATTGCAGCCACTCATAACTCAATTCCTGAGTGTTTACAACTGGTTCAAATTTTTACTGCATACTCTGGTAAAACAAATTAAATACTGCCTTTTTTGAGGTAACAAAAAGCAGTGAAATTGTGGTGAAATAAATTTACTTGTGGTTTTACCACTTACTGCATAAAATACCATTATTTCAGTGGTAAATAAAAATGATAAAATACAACATAGGAGCTGTGTCCTGCCTTTTGTTTAATCTAGTCTTATCTGACTTGAGTGGTCACTAGTAAAGTAATCCACCCATGTTTGCTTAGTAAAAACTATGAGCTATCTTTGGTGGATGTCCTCAAATTAGTTTTGTCTGATCTTGACAAGCATGTGCCCAACTTGCTTCTTGGTGTTCTTGTTCTGACACAAGCACACTCTCTTTATCTACACTACTGGTTCCGTATTGTGTAAACCTCCTGCTCAACTTATTTGTTTAACTTCTCAAGTCTTCACCTTAAAAAGATACTTCATTAATAGAAAGAAGAAAGGGAGAAGGACAAATGTGATACATGAGAAAAGTAGTTTTTCAATAGAAGGAAAGTGGAGTGAAGGGTGTGAGATTGATGTTGTTGTCAGTCTGTGAGGGAGTGACAGACAACGAACTCTTCTCTGTTCTCATAATTTTCTTTATGAAGCCTTGAGCAAAATCATATTGACAATAGCAATCACGCTCAAAATAATAAAAACACATTGTCTGCTACATTCCATCCTTAGATCTGATTCTAACTTGATTCGTTCAAGGACACAATGAAATATTATGATGAAGCAAGGCGTCGGTGTTAGATTGGAATGGTGAATAATATTGCATCTTCTTTTATGATTACCTGAAGAACTGGTCGTGATGATAGATCTTTTTTGATTGAGCTGTTGTCCCTAGTTTAGTCGTTAACAGATGATCACGTCATTGACGTTTGTTTTATCTGTCGCTTTAGCAATTCTCTTCACCAACAAGACTCAACTTTTACTTTAATGTGTGGCCAAAAATGAAATTTATTGATTAGTCAATATAGGGTGGCTCCTTTCCAAGCCAATTAATAATGCAAGATGGCCATTTTGTTCGAACTACATCTTCCAAATCGCCGCTACCACTTCTTGAGGGTCCATTGCCAGAAGTTGACAGCGCAATACTTGCACCAACAGCTTCTTCTGGACTTAGTCGCGTCACTCGAAACGGGGTAAGGCAACCTCCTCGAAGCCCGTTGTAGTGGTAGAGGGGAAAGCTAACTCCTGATGTCTCGAAGTCTATGGTTTGGGGCTTGCTTTGAACCACCGTATTGGTATTCGTTGTTGCTGTCACCTGAGCACTTGTGGTTGCATCATCATCGTTGTAAAGGGAACCTTCTTCATTGTCCGTTGTCATTTCACCCTTTGAATCCATGGTAGGGCTTGGTGGTCGAAGTGGTGACATTGGATTGTCCTGGTTGGTTAAATCGATTACGTTGTTTCCGCTTCTTATTTCCGCATCCCATTGAGCCTGTAATTCCCGAGCCAGTTCTTCGTCAGACTTGGCAACGTGATCAACCTCCATACTACCTGCACTAGTGCCCCATTCTGCAGCAAGTTTCTTGGCTAATTCTTCGTCGCTTTCTATGGTGGAATAAACTCGATCAGCAGAGGCGGATGCAGATGCAGAAACAGTGCTTCCTTCGCCAAACTGGGTAATCATTAGCGGAGGACCTTCATGCTTGCTATCATGTTGAAGAATGGCTTCAAGGGATGCACCAGATAGCAGCCTGCTGCAGCTCTTCCAGAAATCATCCCATAGAATGATTCCGGCTCCGCTGACTTCTAGAAACGCTTGCAGAGTATTGACACCGTCGTCTCCTCCAAGTCCAGCTCTTAAATCTAGTTCGTCAATAACCGCTCCCAATTTCTCCGCGACAATGAAGCCATTTTCTCCACCATTCTCAACTTTCTTGAATGCCATGCGGCATTTGTCCAAAAGTTGATCTGATTTGCTTTCTTTCAAACATCTATCATCCCCGAAAATAACAGAAAAATGGCTTGTCGAGCCGATTATCCAGATGGGTAACAACGGAGTTTTGTAAAACGATCCGACTTCACAATAGCGGAGGGATTCCAACTGAGATAAGTAACCGATTGCAGGTCGGCGCTGGATGCCTCTACATTGAAATTCCCCAGATACAGTCATGGAGTTATCGAAAACATTAGACACGGCTTGCCCAGTTAAAAGTAGATTGATGAGTTCTTGACTAGAGTGTCCAAATTGTGATGTGATAGTTGTGCTGGGGTCGTCCATGTCTAGCCGTATGCCACATGCATGAGATGATAAAATGGTCACCAGATCGAGGCATGAATTGAATTCCAATGTCACATGAGTGGCTTACCAGATTTTATCTTTTCGATTCCTCGACTTTTCACTAGTGACATAACAAAATACAAAACTCCACCGGGACGCTTCAAGAAGTCTAATGGCAAAGTCGCTATGGTTGCTTTCTGTGGATCTCTACCCAGGAGAAAGTCGGCGACTTCATACGCAAGTGTACAGGTTGTTTTCTTTTCCGTAGGCGACATTGTTGCAGAGCCATCAATAATGACACTGTCCATCGAAAAAGTTACTCCTTTCTTCCTCTGACGTTTAATTTCCGGAGATGTGTCATCCATTGCGGTGTGTTCTTCATCTGAACTTGTCGCACCTATTGTGATAGTGTAAACTTTCAATCCTGACGACACATTTGGCCTTTCCTCTGGTGATGCAGGCGTTGTCGAGTAAAGGATTTCGCGAATCCACGGACTGTCATTATGTGCGTGCAAGATTTGGCTTGTCTCATTCGGAATTTCTGCATTCCAATCCATGGGGAGTACAAGACGGACTGAAGGAGGAGAAGTCGCATAGTTAGTTCGAAAGTCATTTGATGCGGAGGGAGCTATAGATGCTCGAGCCAAAATCATTCCAACAGCCATAGCTAGGGATTCGTCAACCTCAGACTGTTTAATAGCATGGTTGTTGACTTCATCAATATCTGATGGAGAAAATGGAAAGACTAATTTTCGATCAGTTTTGTTGATTCTTTCTGAATTGTTGTGTAGGTCATTCTTACGCCCAAATAACAATATTCGAATTAATTCAGCCTGTATTGCAGCAAGTACTCCACATGGACCACCGTGCTTTTGAGTCAAACCCCAGATAACTTGTGGCAGTTTTTGAACTGAGGCATAATTATGCATGCCTTTCATATCCTCATGGGACATTTTTGGAACGTTTTCCTCAGAACTTGCATTATATGTTTTCTGCAAATTTCCTGTAAAAAATTCCAACGGAGTAGCATTATGTTCTTCGCTTTTCGCGTCAATATCAACGCATGGATTGGCAAGAGGCATGATTGTCGGCGCTCCACCCTTCTCTCCCGTTGATATACATCCATAGACCCACCGTTCTTTGTCGTTAATAGTCGATATCACATCGTCCCACATGATTTTTTGAAACGATGAAAAGTTAAATTCATTGGGATCTTCTTCCTCCGTAATTTGAACCCGGGGAAATGGCTCATCTTTGTTGCTATGGTCGTCATGTTGTCCATCCAGGACGCTATCCCTGTTGTTTTTCGCAGCAGAGTCGTTTTCGTCGCTTACAACGTCATGATCGATCGGATGTAAGGACAGTTCGAGAGCGGCTCGAAGATCTTCATCGTCATCTTCCATGTTGTCGATGATCTCCGGCACGTTTCTGTCGACTTTTACGAAGGAGGCGCTTTGGGACCTGGCTCGGTTTCGGATTTTGGACCTCACTCCATTTAAGGTTTGTTTGCTGTTTTGTCCGGGATGACCCGATTTTAGTTATCAAATCGTAGGGGGAACATGTTCCTTCGTTCAAATTCCCTGTACGCTTCTAGATTTATTACCTTTCCTTCAGCATAACATCAGTCGACGTCTCAATTTTTTATTTTGTGGTAATAGGTCAAGAGGAATGGTCAAAAGATGTGAACATTATCAGGGAACATCATGATTTTAATGTATAGTTTTAGCATGAGATAAAATATTACTCCAATTATTTTTTTTTTTATTTGATGAAACTGCGAAGTGTGCTAACATAAACAGGAAGAAAATCGCGCGATTTTTTTTTTCGATCTAGGAGGTCGTCTGTCCGGTAAATCATTACGACGACAGCGCCTTCCGTTTTCTCTCTGTTCTATTTTACGATATATTATGTATTGGGGTTCTTCCCTAAAAAGTACGATACCATAATACCATAAAGTACTTTGATTCTAGAATTTTTATCGGAGTTATCAAAAGGCTCTGTCACCATGGCGTCGACGTCCATCATGAATTTAGGCCAAAGACTCACAGTACGCACGTCTATTTTGGCAGGAAGATCCAGTGGAATATCATCAACCTTACAGTCCTTTACCCGAAAGCTGACATCAGTAGCAATCTTCAAAGTCGGGTCAGTCATTAGGCCTCAATCGACCGCCGTTGGCAACGTAGGATGCACTTTGGCCCGTTCCTTCTCGTCAGCCGCTAACACTCCTTTGAAGCGACACGGCAAGAACAAAAATGTGGATTATGGAGCGACCTCTTCCCTCGGACCCCTCCTTTCCCAAGAGCAAGCGGAGAAATTCGCGGCGTTTTTACACGCCAACCAGCATCAAAAAGTGAAACCCTTCATTGTCAAGCGCCGGATGGGCCAGCTGCGAACCTATGTCGGAAATGAACGCAATATAAGACACTCTCCGTGGAGAATGAATCTAGTTTGCCAATTTGCTGCGGGGTTGACGGTCCCAGAGGCTTTGAAGCAACTCATGTTTTGTCAAAAGGTGAAGGCGCCTCTCTTGGCCAAGGTGATCCGGCGAACTTCCAACTTGGCGGATATTCGGCATGGGTTGCAGCCTAGTCAGTTGGAAGTTGCGGAGTGCTTTGCTACTCATGGATCTCATCTGAAGAGGATAAAAATTATGGGAAGGGGACGGTAAGTGACGAGGGTTTTGTGCGTTGGATGTATGAGTGGATGGATTAAGTTTCATATTTACAACCTGAGTAACTTTTGCGATGAGGGAACTCAAGGTTGAAAGATTATGCATCCAATCGATTTCGCTTTTAGTCAAGTCAAATTTGAACTTTTTCTTTCTCAATCATTGCGATGAAAAACTTCTTTTAGATCTGGGAAAAAGCACCGTCGTCATTCCCATATCCGCCTTGTCTTGAGAGAAATTGACTTCCCCACTAAACTACTGAAAGCTGAGACTCTTAATCAGAAGAGACGATGGCTCGACCGTCTCAGCATTGCACGAGCGGACTATGAAAAAGCCAGTATTGAGAGGGAAGAGATTGCTCAGCTTGAAGCACAGGCGGCAAAAGTTGAAGAGGCGAAAAGAAATGAGGAAGAAGCTGAGCAAAAGAAGTGAGGAGGGTGACTTGACAAAACAGTCAGCAATTTATATTCCCATTCAAAGTTCATCTTGATACTTCCTCGGATAAAAAAAGGTTCTCTCTTAGTGTTAGCCAGGACGACTGTGAATTGGTAAAAGCTTTCTAGCGGTTTCTTTCTCATCCATTCGGCTGGGGAAGTATCACTGGTTTCAATGGTGATAGTTATTTATCACCTTACTTTCTTAGCTGATGAATGTTGTTATTTGAAAATTGCTGTTGCTGAATCTATGTGTTATGTAGGTGACTACAACACAGAAAGTAATTGCGACGATTACCTAACCCAAAAATGTAGTACTTAACTATCACAGTAATTAACTGTGGCAGTTAACTGCACAGTTATTTACGTTTGTGGAACAATTGATCGAAGTCTCAAATATCACTAAAACAAGTTCGCCAGCCCTCAATCTTTCAGAGCTAGAGTAATCGAACAGTCACGCCCTTCATATTTCTATCCATCCATAATAGTATGAATAAAAAATTTGTGAACTCACTAGGAGAGAATGAATGATTTCCCTAGTGGTGAAGCCTGGAACCTAGAGGTGTACGCCTCTTCTCCTGTTACTCAGCAACATTAGAGAGAGCAAGATAGGGCAGGCAGTGGTGCCATGTAGAAAACATAATTTCAACACCAAAAATTATAAACCAGAAAAGAAGATTCGAGAATAGATGCGAATTATGTTTACTTGGCATTTTCTCGAGTTCTCCAGCATTCTATCTAATACACAATTCTAAGGTGGCTATCACCTAGATGGCCCCATTAAGTTTGTAGAATGAAGCTGGAAATTTTCCGTTGTTATGGGACGTCCACTTGCACTCCTCATCCTGTCATCTCCCGTAGAGTGAGCAACTGTGTCCATACGGGACTACCCTCATGTGAACCCGTCGTCTGAAAACATCACAGAAGAATAGGTTTCGATTCAACTTAAAGCGAAGCATAGAATTGGTCGAGGAGTTTGATAGATGCGTCCGAGGCAGCGGCGCACTTGTCTTGGTTTTTGAGAGTAGCTTGAAGAGTGGCTTCCTCGATGGCCTTGAAGAAGTCGTTGGCAAGCTTCTTTTGCTCAGGGCTTGTAGCAAGTCCACGGACGGCTCCACGGGTCTCATACATGTAACGGGTCAGTTCATCTTTAACGTTGAACCACTCCTTCTTGGCAACATATCCAGGGAGCTTTTGAAGACGCTTTTGTGATTCTGTGATGAATCCCTTCTTCCTTGCAATTTCCTCGCTGTTTCCGGGCTTGTACAAAGAGTCGGGTCCGGCCTCAGGGTAAACGGAGTAGGGCGAATAAAGAGGAGACGACTGATCGGTTCCATAAGCGGCACCTTCAGAATAAGATCCTCCATCACCGATGACTCCAAAGACAGAGAAGCGGGGACTCTCTCCAGCAGCGGCGTTTGCGGCGGCAGGAAGAATGACAGCTCCAGCGGCAGCGATAGAAGCAAGGGCTTCACGTCGAGACTCGGCTTGGACAGCGGTAGAAGTCCTAGCGTTGTTTGCCTGGGGAGCAAAGGCAGCAGCGGATGCAATAAGGGAGGCAACAATAGCGAGCTTCATGATGGAATATATTGTTTTCTTGGATGAGGATGACGGAGGTGTGGAATGTGTCCTCAAATATTGTTATTTGCGATATGATATGCATTCCTAGTCATTGACGTGCGTGGGCGGAAGCGGGGGATGGACTTCTCTGCAGCAGCTCTCTTGCTCTCTCTTGATTGACGTACTCAACAGATTTTGCCATAGGAATTAATAATACGGGATTTCTAAAAGATATGGTGCAACTTGAATCTCTCGTCTGTCCGGCTCGCTTCCACTAACACTCTAAGTGGCAAAAGAGTTGCGGAGGCAATAAAAAATACAAATATTGTTATTTGTGCATTTAGGCTGTGACAAGATTGAAACAAAAACGACGACAAAAACATTTTTCACATAGGAAATGATATTAAATTACATAGCTTTTCAGCGGTATATTTTTCTACGAAAAATATACTTGTCATTTTTGACCTTCATTTTTGTCATGAGAAAAAAAGCAAATTCGAATTCGTTGGTTCGTTTTTGTCAGACAAAAACCTCCCACAAAAATTCCTGCACCAATTTCTAATTTTTTATGTACCAGGGTTGGATATATTTCAATACCAAAATATCTATGTACAAGAAGATGAGAATAAATTCCACAGAGGATTTCATCAACTTAGCCCTTGTCATATGTCATATGGGCATACTTCAGTACCGAATTACAAGTACAAGGAAAAAGTATTATAACATTAAAGGTATAGTTGAAAACATCTGTTGTACTTTGTGTTCTGGTCACCTGTCATGGAACACAGCAGTATCTTAACATAAGATAATACTAAGTTTGAAGTAAATATATTTTTACTTTTCCTACATTAGATGCTGCCTTTTTGCCAAACTATTTCTTAATAAATTTTCAGGAAGGTTGGTAGAGCAATGGCAAAAACATCTGGTAGTGTTTTTGTTGAATGTTTTTGTTAGGAGCTTGTTTCAGCCTTAAGAAAAACTTTCTCTGACCCTCTCTTTTTATTCCACTTAAACCTCTTTGACTGTAGTCTTATGAGATATAAATGTAGAGTATTTTCTATGGAGAATTATTAATTCCTTTCAATTGATGTGCATTGGTGCCTATGAATCCAGGTAGAAGCCAAGATTTGGCTTTTTCTGTGATGGCAAGAACAAAAATTTCTCTCTCCATCATTGACAACTGCAACATTGATATCACTTGTCCAAAAGGAAAAATTGTTGCAAAAGACAAATACACAACAATCTAGGAATATATATTCATACCAGCCTTCTTAGTTGGCAATGGCCTGGCCTGTCCTCTGGAAAGTTTGAGGACACATTTGAGCTTAGTTGGCAATGGCCCGTCCCGTCCTCTGGAAAATTTGAGGACACATTTGGGGACACAGGACATGTCCAGGACATGTCCTTTTTACGTCCCCAGGACATTTTGCAAAAAAGTCCGCGGCCTTAAAGTCATTTGAGGACATATGTCCTGTCCTTTCATCATTAGAGGACATAATTTAAAACTTAAATAACTCTTAGAAAAAAATAATAAAAATAAATAAAAATTATATTTATACTCTACTCAGCGAGATCTATCCAAAAATGCAATAAAAACGTAATAGTGTTGTATAAAAAAGTTATGATACTCAGTAACGTGGTACTATATACTAGTTATTATCATAGTCATCACTACCCCATACTTTCTCTTCGTTGCTACCAGGTTCAGGCATTTCAACTACGATACCTTCTCTTTGCTGTTTCAGTCGAATTAGTGAAATTGCTAAAAATGGGGTTAGTTTCTCATCTTCCACTCCATCTACATCGCAAACTCCGTAGATAGTCCAGCCTCCATTTTGACCACGTTCCCACACTATCTCATCTTCTCCAACATAGAAAGTATTATTATCAGCATCAGGTAAGTCAAACACAGTGTCTTTGTACTTGTTGACGAACATAGCCTTTGAGACTGCATCATTCTTCTTGTGCCTTTCTTTCTCCCACTCTTCAGTCCAACCCTTAATCCTTCGCGTTATCGCAGGTTCCTTGAGTTGCGTAGTATCAATACCCCAGTCTTCAAGCTGTAAATCAAATCTGATAAAATATAAGTTATTAGTGAATAGAAAATAAAACTACTTTTGAAAAAAAGAGGTACTCACTTCAAATCATCATCACCAAACACATCGTAGTCAGAATCTTTCGCAGAAGAGTTTCTTAATAATTGAGCCTCCTCTAGTTTAGCAGTTGTGTACAAAATGGCCCTTTTCTCCAGAGAACCACCACCTATATTTGCCCTCTTGCCGTTCTTGATGGTCTTAACATTGCTCCAAGATTGCTCAGCTGATCCTATCCCAAGACGCTTAGACGTAGTTTGACATGCAACAAAACCAAGAACTTCAGTGAATGGGAGGGAATGCATTTCATGCCAAAGGTAAGATCGGCCAGAGAGGGCATCATCATTTTCAAAGCGACCTGATCGATAGCTGTAAGGGCCAGTTCTGTAAGTAAAGTGTTTGAATTCTTTCCAAAAAATGTCAATAATTTCATCAATACTTTTGCTTGCCACTTTTTTGTTGGGACATGGAGGGT
>JALLPE010001067.1:0-13267 GCA_036940025.1 Conticribra weissflogii | reverse complement strand
TTATGATTATGATTATGATTATGATTATGATTATGATTATGATTATGATTATGATGCAGATATACGGTAAGGATTCAATGTTTTCAGCACCAATGCTCTTTCTTAGGATAATTTAAATGACATTAATAGTCAAAGCAGTGTTGACAGCAATGAAAGGGATAAAATAGGCAGAGGTAAAAGCAAAAATGAAAGTTATCATTCATTTTCTTCTTTATCTTCCTCTTCTAAGATAGCACATTCCAATTGCAAAACTGAATTCAGTATAATAAACAATTAAATACATAAAATAATGTCAGTCAAATGAAATTGGTTTGAGACTGCACAAAATAGCATAATCATGAAAACATTGGCAGTGATGAGAATGATGTTGATGGCAATGAAGATATTTTTTTGCTAATTAAAACGTACGCGTGAAATTCTGTTTCTAAAGTCTGGCATAACCATTCAACAATAAAGGGTCAGTACTCCAATAACAATGATGAGGAGGAGGAGTTGTCACTTCTAAAATTGCTGACATGAAAGAACATAGTTGTGGGAATGATGCTTAGTTGGAAGTGTTTTAGACATATTGGGGACATGTTGTAATGTTGGCCAGATCTCATAAAATTCAAATGGCATATGTCCTGTCTTTGACATCTGTAATTGAGATTCCTTGTATGAAGGGTGTACCAGAGGATGACTCCAAAAATCTGGCACTAGTCACTCTTTAGTGCACAAAAGAGATAATTACTTTAGAAGATAACAGGCACAAATAATGCATGGACAGAAGAACATGTTTGCCTTAAAATTTGGTACTTTTCAATGTTTTTCACTGTCTGTGTTGTTAAATTTTGAGATGTTGCAAAATACAATTTTCTAACAAAGAGTGGTGAGAGCATGAATTTTGGTTATGGGATTCTTGCTAGTATTTTATTCATCCCACTTGTTATTTCTAATATCCCTGATCAGCTTCAAGAGATTTTTCAATTATCTAGTGATTGTCTTCTCATGTATCAGCCAATATGATAAAACACAATTTTTACACCACCCTAGATATGAATTTGAAAGTTATAGCATCAATGGTACAGATACATTTTATCTCATTGAGGTGCAATGCAATAGATTGCCTGAAGTATGTTGCTCTGATCTTCAACAGACATAGAGTAAGATTCTGCCTGCAGATATGATAGTGCATTGAAGCAGATGAATATGCTTTTTTCATTTCATCTTGTCTGGCAATGCCATGACCCCTTGGAACCACAATCTTTTGAAGCATTTAGGTGGCATCTGGATATTTGGTGTATATTCTGCTCATTACCACAAGTAGAGTAGAATGTGACCAACATTTCTGTCAAATTCATGGTTCTATTGTTTGTTGAACTTTATCTCACTATCACTTTGGTAGGTTAGGATTTTGTCTTGGTCACATTGGCACTTCTGTACAAGGATGAAATTTCTAATTTGGTGCTCCTTATGGGGATGTGCTTTCAGAGTGACTGGTAGAAGGAAATTCAACATACAGTGAGATTGGTTGGGTGAGTCAGACAAATTCAATAACTCCAGAAGTGACCACTCACTATGAATGTTGTAGTTGGTTTTGAATCTTCATAACATATATACAACCGTATCCTTTATATCAAATTTAAATACCTTCTTACTTCAATAGCTTGTTCATTCAAAATCATAAATTTTATATTTTATGAAATGATATGCTCCAGATCATGAATATATACAGAATACTCCATTGCAGCCAGTAAATACTTCTTTACAAAGTACATCAATAGTATCTTGAATGTATTACAATTCTGGCATTCAAGAGAGTCATGTATTCTTTCTTTTTGGCTTCTGAGACGATTCTCTTTCAAAGACCTTTGGGAAGGTCATCTTTCATGTATTGTAGGAGTAATTTGTGAATGATTCATCTGTTTTTTACTTAGAAATTACTTGCATTGCAACAATTTCAGGGTATTTTGAGATTCTTACTGCCTGCTTTTGAGACAAGAATTTTTAGTCTGGACTAGATTTGATTTTTTGCTCTGCACACCTTGTCTTACAGGGGGAGCACAAATGTAATCCTAGTTATTGATGTCATGTATCTTTGTGCCAATTTTGAAGATGGAGCGCATTATGCAACCTAGATTACTGGAAATCCTTCCTTGGGAATTCCTATGCCTCCCATATGTTTACAATGTTGTGTCCACATGCCAAGAAAATGCATCTTCCATCCTTCTTACATACTCTCTTGTCCCGTTGTGTTCTACCCATAGTCTTATCATTCTAAATTAATAAACATTACCATTACTCAAATTTTGATATATCAAGCAGTGAAAATTTTTGTACTTAACTAGCCAGCAACAAAACAATCCTGCAGCATACAATTCTTTGCATTTACTTATTGTTTGTAAAACATTCCAGTGTTAGCAGTTTTTGGATGGCTGCATTGATGTGCTTAAGTCATAGTTCCTTCACAGTGTGTAGAACATATTGAACCTCTACAAATGCCATAGATCAAGAGAGAAGTCCCCATATCCTTTCATTTTTGGAAATGCTCTTGTTGTCTCCAATTATTAATCTTCCATTGAAATATATATATTGAATAAGACCATGTTTTGTGCCTTATTAAAAACAAAATTTGAATTAATTGCCTTAAATTGTGATTTTCCTTGTTCCTTGGTCCTTAAATCCTTCATGACCTTAATTCATACATATATATGCTATGTGTTTGTCTCAGCAAAGTCCCCTGGAAAAATTATTGCAGGCCTAGACAAACAAACTGATAATAACTGATAACTTTTGACTTGATTCTTTCACAAAAGAGTTTCACCAATAAAGGTTGAAACTATCTCCAACTTTTCCTGTCATGGGAGATTGGAATTTTTCATCACACATCAAAGATTCAGAGTAACATAATCAACACAGTTGAAATCCTTGAGAGGTTTGAATCCAATTCATCATGCAAAATGTTAAAATTTGATAACATCTTATCTACCAAGAGCTCATTCACTACTTTTCTTGATAAAACAGACTACATCCTTAGATTCCTTTGATTGTTGTTCCTTTCCCACACTATTCATACTTTGAAATGAAAGGCACTCATAGAGAAATTTTCTAGAAAAATTTTACTCTGGAAAGAATGAAGGAATCTCTCAAGTCAATTAAGTTTTCTAATTATAACTTGAAAGCTATGATTTGAGTTTACTTTGTCTCAAATCATTTAGCTTTGAATGAGAACTAATCATCATAGATTTATAATTTTTGTTGCCTACCAAAACAGAAATGTATACAGTCAAGTTGAAAATAGAGTCCTTGACAAGCAATACTGTGAAAGAGCTATCATATATTCTCATACTACTTTTATGAATCATAAGATAATAGTGCTGTTAGCTTTTGATGGAACTTTTTGATTTTATTCTTTCATTGACTGAACAGTACACCTTCATCTTTTTACATAAGTATGTCCAGGGGATCCAGATCCAAATACCATGATTTTTATTCCCACAGTTGTTTTGCAAATGGTTGTCTGTCTGGTCTTTCTGTAAATTCACATCAACATTGACACTACATAGTTTTATGAAAATGCACCCAACCATAGTTTTAAAGTGTGGAAGTTTTTGCTAAGGCATGTGTTTTTATTGTCATTTTATGTTCATTCCAGGTTTCATGGGTGCATTCTAACCTACAGCTCAATACTCTTAGCAAAATGACCCAAAAAGATCTCTATGAGTTACAGTTAACTTTGCATCAATTTTTCAAACTCCAAATCTCAAATTGAGCCCTATCTATAGCTGAAGAATGTACTCTTTTTGGCTGCATTCAAGGATTGCACCTTTGTTAACATAGATGTTTGTATAATATTTGGTCTCTCAAGGTCAACCTTACACTTGGCATTCTTTTGTCATCCAGAAATAAATTTTTGGGACACTAGATCATGTCATAACCCTTGAACCCAACCTACACCTGTGGCAACTTTTCTCTACCTTCATCGATGTCTTTTCAAGCACTTTGAAGTATCATTTAATGCAAATTGGAAAAGTCATGTGTGGTATGTGGCAATTTAGTTCTAATGTATGCCTTGTAAATTTACAGTATTTCTGAATTTTCATGGAGAGCAGACATTCAACCACTATCTTTGTAGTCCCTAGGCGTAAGACATGTTTAATATTTAAAGATACTTATTGCGAGAATTGTTTATATGATGTTTGTATCAGAAGTCTCAAAATCTTGTACATTCCCCATGTGATTTTATTTAGCTGATGTATCATGAAACCCCACAACCTACTTCAGGTGGTTACAATAAAACAATTAATTGCAAAAGTTCCTACAAATTCTTATTTATTGTATCATTTGATCCTATAATGTGTATTGGAGCTATGGACTTGTTTACTTCATTTAGTTTTTCAAGTCATAAAGGTTATTGCATTAATGAGGGAAAGTTCTCAATGTTGAAAAGTGTTTAGAATCTTTAGAAACAAAAAGTTTAAAATGATAGTGTTATTGAAGTAATATTATTTGATCTATTGCATACTATCAACAAAATGAAAAATTGATCAGGTCTCAAAGAATCTCATTGATAACAGTCCTCATATGACATATAATATAGATTGATCTTTATCTCCTAAGGGTTTACAGTCACAGTAGATCTTTGAAATTCTTTGACTGATTAAGATTTTTCTGTTAAATAGAAAAGTGGTCATGAAATTATTGTCCGATCATCATCAAAATATTGAAAAACCCCTTAGTATTAATATCTAATATGAACATCATATTAAAAAAACAACAAAAATATAAATGCTCAATGATACTGTGATGTTTTTGAGATTCTTAAATTGACCAACAATAACCCTTGTTCAACAGAAAAATCCAAGGAGCTGCAGATAATTCTACACCTTACATTTTTACTTTTTGAATTATATTTCCATTGAAAATAGAATTTTAAAAATTGAGTACATTGAATCCCAGAAGAATGTTTTCATTTTAAATATGTTGTTTAGAAATGTCTTTATGAAATATTACTAATTGTTGGTAAATGAAGGCTGTTTTGACAGATGTTTGAAAGAGTTAGGAGAAAGGAAATAGAATATATTCTAAGACCATGGAATCAGTCCAAATGGAATAAATTCATAATCTACATCAGCCATATGACTAAAATGATCATGATTTTTTGTGAAAAAGATTATGGAATTCCCCAACATTCTCATGAGAAAGGAGTTTTAACAGTTCATAGAAAAATGCATTTCTAAAGAGTGGAATACCAACTTGATCAATAACAAGAAGCATCTTAATTATTGAAAACCCTGATTTCATTCATATTGACAAGTATCAAGTATTAAAAATCAAAATATTAGGCACAGAATTAAATCTGAAATCTTGCAACAGCTTTGCAACAGGACATATTCTGCTGTTTGCCTTGCCATTGCATTTTATGCTACCAACATTGATGAAATGCCATTTTACTAATACCCCCAAATATTAAAGAAAGTCTGAATCATCTCAACTCAACAAGTGTCAAAAAAGGTAACAGTATAATCATCATTAGCTAAACAAATAGACAAATCAAAGTTTGTTGGATATATCATTTACCGCACAAGCACTCAAGTGAATGTACAGAAAGTCCAATCCACAAAGAGATCCAACATACCCTAGAGTGGATTAGGTATTTTGAGTAAATTAGTACACACAGTCAATACTTTACATGAATAATGGACATATTTCCTTCTCCAGTACAATAATCTAATATGGTCTGGTGTTTTGGATTATACAATGGAGTAAAATTCAGTCTCTTCAACATAATTGTTATTGTTGTAATATCATCCTCATGGATTTTCCTAATTCCATTACTTCATTCCAGTTCATGGCCTAGGATATTTCAATATTTGCTTTTGTCCCTACAACAATCCTACAGTTGACTATAATTACTCCATGCAAATTTCTGCCATCTTTTCCAAAAAATACCCACCACCTACTCAACTTATAATCATTTCTCAAATTCATGCCTGAAAACTATGAAGATAGTGTCCTGTATTTCAAATTGAAGGTATGTTTAATACCTACTCCCATTAAATATGATCAAAATATTACCAGTGAATAGTGAGCAATGTCAAAATCAGCACTTGATCTCATGAGAAGCACCTGCTATCTACTTACCTGAGACAGATGAGTTTCATATCAAGTGAATAAATAACTGTGAGAACCTACCTGAATTGACCAGTAACAAGTCTAAATATGATATTTCTTGTAATGAATAAATAACTGCTGTTAAGGCTGAAAAATACCCCAGACCCCAGCCATATTTGCTAAGGGAAATTCTAAGGGAATACAATGATATAAATTTAGTACACAAAGAAAAATGAACATCTGTTCAGTACTATTTGCTTCCTTAATTTTGTCATGGATTGACCCTACATCTATTCACACATGGACCCAAATCATAAGCAACAGATATATTATCAAGTCACTATGTTTGTTAAATTGAACTTGAAGTATTTTCGCCTTGAAAAATTGTACCACGATTCCCACAGCCATTTAATCAAGAAGATCAAGTCGTATCATTCCTTGTTATAGTGCCACTTTCATGGAGAATTCAATTCAAGTCCATCCTACATACGTCCATTTACTTAATACAATCCAAGTGATTTTAATCCATGCTAAATAAGTTGAAATCCATTGAGGTTCATATGGTGACATCTACCAAGACAGATTAGCACAATGAATTCAAAATGATAAAATGATTACACCATACAACCAGAAGAGATTCTGATGGGAAACAGTGAGGACTGTAAGAACTGCAAGTCCCATAAAGAATGGTACTCATTGATAGCAAGAGGTATGAAAAAGCCAATGAAAATATTGAAAAGTGCTGTACTTTGTGACAAAAAACAATAGTTTTCTGTGTATTTTGTGCATGTTCTGTGCTCCATGTACATCAACAAGCCTAAATTCTGTAAAGGCACCACAAGTGTTAAGTTCTGGGGTTGTTTTGAGCTTTATCCTTTGGTAGGATGTCTGATGACTGATATCAAAGACCAGCACATCCATTTCAAATCTTTAAAACTCCTTGCCAACATTATGGCATACCCATGACAAATCTATGGAATTTCAAACAAAGTTTTATACATGAGCTCATACACTTGTGTAATCTTTTTCAGTCTAGTAAGTCAAACAATATAGCATTGTCAACTTTTCACTACTGAAGAATCCCTAGAGAACAACACTCATCAATTGAATTGGACTGTTCACAATGAAAGGCTATGATAGATATTGCCTTGACTTCATCTGTGTAACAATAACAAACCCAGCAACAGTCATGTTGGAAATGGAACTGACTCCTACAATACAGATCATCTCTGAAATCAAGAAATTGAATAGAGATGTAATTAACAAATCATTGACAAGAACTTCCTAAAATATAAATATATGTTCATTGGGTTGGGTAATTTGAACAATATAGTCATTATTTTCATTTCTAAGATGGGCAATTCAACATGTGCAAAAAGGCAATCACTACAAAAAATTCACATGCATCAACACAATTGAACTTTGATGTCAAGTATGTGTCTATGAAAGTTGAAGACAGGGATCTCTCCAACCCAGGCAATATCAAATAGTTAGTTGAACATATCATGAACTGCTCACAAATGTATGAATCAGATTTTTTCTACACCTAGCATGGACACATTCTACAGGGGAATACCTTGTATTGCTGGCTGAATCAAAATTGAATATTGTAACAAAACATTCTACCCAATACTAAACATGGAAATAAGATTTGGTGGGATCATGACCATTGTGTAGGGGACAAAGCATTGTCATTGAAGAAGAGATTTGTAAAGTGAATCCTAAGTACAAAGGAATTTTGTCATAGTACCAGAAAGTACAAACAGAATAGTATGGATACAGCACAAGGACTCAATGGAATGGTCAAACATCAAGTAATTTACTCTGCCCTACAATATTGCTAATATGTCCAGGTATATAAAAGTACAGATTATCACTTCATTTCTCTTCCCAGTCTTTTCAGCATAAAGAATATGCAACTATGGCCAACACCTGGTTTGAACAAGTACCTACTGTCTTCTCCCCATTTGTTAGGTTTTGGAAGCTTGAGCATTATTCTCAAGGGTCAGCAAAGCAATTCCCCACTAGCTTCAGTTTGGGAGGGGCATGCCATAGGCCATATTTTACTATGCCTTTGTGCTGTATTTGGTGTCATCACAATAAAAAAGCCATTGTTTGGATATACGCAATATTAAGGAATGTCTAAGCTATCCCTACTCAACAAGTGGCTTAGTAAGATCCCAGCACCCAGCAGGCATGTTCACTTCTCACAAAAACAGAATTATTGAAGTATGGCAGATATCCCACATACCACATTAGTACCCAAGCAAATATGTCAAAACACCCTTTATCTTGAGGTCTAATTATCCCTAGACTGGATCAAATACATCAATTCAGCTACCAAACACAATAACCACTTTCCATATATATTTGGCATCTCTACTTCTTGTCATTTTTTCATTTACAGTTTAGTATTTGGGATTGTAAAAAGGAATGAATTGACTTTCCCTCAAACATCTTGAAGAGACTTTCTAAATACCATTTTGATTTTATTGCTGCAAATAAAAATGTTGAATATCCTAATTCCACTTACTCCATACCAAGTAGTTAGAAAATGAGAATTCATTGGAAAATCTTAGATGCTTCAAACTTTTAAAGGCCAAAAGTTCTGGCTTTCAAGAAGACTTTGAAAATTGAACACAAATATGGATTCATTTTGAATGTTAAATCCTAGATTCTGGTATTGTAGAAGTTGATTCATTTGTGTGGTACATAGCTATCATCAATATAAATTCATTTTTGAGGTGACTCAAAAGTAGACTTAACTGCCAATTTCTGGGGGAAACAAAAGAGAACCAGATTATAAAGATAGCTTATTATTGCAGTATGTTTTAAGGTTGGTTATTCTATTATTTGTCATGACTGTATCTGAAACTGCAAATTAGTAGTGGATTCTTTGTTGACATAGCAACAAACAACTTCTTACATTTGATTATGTTACATGCACACATAAAACACATCATCTGAAATTGATGTATCTCCATTTGAAGAAATAAAACTGTCCCAATCGTTCCCTCAGAAATTCACAACTGAATAGTGATTTCATTGTTACTTCAGTAGTGTTTTGAAAATTATGTGAGATTATAATATCACTAGTCATCAACAGACATGTCTCACACAACATCATATTAATTTCCATTCATTTATAAAAGCTTGTGAAATAATATCATCAATTGGTAGTAATGATTACATTACAATCAAACATAATGGACACAATAGGAAAGTGTGTTCATATGTTCTTTACAATGTTAATGCAGTATACTTTCATTTGCAAAGTCATACTGACATCAGTGAAGACAACACTTATGATTACAATTAGTTGACAATATTTGGGTTCCCTTAAATTTACCATTTCAATCTTAATTTAGTTGTGATTAATCAACACAACTAACACCAATTCAATCAAGAATTAATGTACCATAACATTTACCACACACCCTACAGTACAAATTAATTGATGGTGTTTCAATTTGATTCATTCTGAACTAATACGAAATAAGAAAAGAATTCATTGCTTTTATGCACTTTGTCTATCACTGTGATTTATCTAGTGAGTTTACTACTTTTCAACCATAGCGCTGTCCAACTAAATCTCAAATATCTTTGCAGAATTAAATTCCTCATCTCAAAATGACAAGATTGTTTGTTGATCATGATTGCCTTCATGAAGTTTCCATTTAAGCCTGGATCATGTAGATTGTCTCAGTCTTGGTCATTTGATGAATTATATTTTGAAACATGTTAGTTTGAGAACTAAGATCATTCCACACTGCAATGTGAGCTCTTCAAATTGCCTCAGAATCCCTCATTATGATTATAATGTTTCCAATCTCACTACACATGTCTTTTCCCTCTTGACTCCAATCAACACAATAGAAGATACCCTTCTTCCCTTTCAATACATCGGTGTATTTGGATTCTTTAGGTGGGGGATTTTCCAATCCATATTTATTGTTCTGATTCTAATCTAAGATGTTGCTTGTTTGTTGTTTGTTCCTTGCAATTCTCAAAAACAACCAGAGCAAAATCTTTGTTGTTTACAGAAAAATCAAACAAAAATATGTTCCTATCCTCCTAGAAAATTACTTATTTCAGCATCTACCAATGAATTGAGGAGAAAATACTGCAGCAAATTCAATATTTTTGAAAAAGCAATTGTCTCTAGACTTCGCTACCTTGTTGATTTCTTGTCATATTGTTGCAGTTACAATATGCTGTGATTATGTTTTAGAAGTCAACTTTAATGTGTTATCATTGCAAAAAATGAGAAACATTCAAAAACTCACTGGTTTATTGTACTATTGACAAGATTACAATATTATGTATAGATAATTGGAACCAGATACTCTGACTAGCATATCTTTCTTGCAACAGCTCAGACCAACCAATGCCACCATTTCAAAAATTGTCACATAATACTCCATTCATCATATTTCATAAATGAAAATTGTTGGGCTTGAATTTATCATGCCTGAATAAGTGAAGTATAGATTTGTTCACACAATCTAAGTTGGTTCTGACTTCATCATATCTATTAACATACTTCCTTGTCCGATTGTTTTTCCCTTGTTTAATGACAACTAATTTCCATCTCCCATCTCATTCTACTGTTGATCTCGCATGAAATCTTGTCAGCTTAACAATTTGATTACAAAGCAATCAATTTTAGTCTTTAACTCATTGATTTCCTCGCTCAATCTCATATCTGTCATTAAGAATTTGTTAGGAGTGGACTCAGTTCAATAACATCTGTGTAAATTACACATTACACCAGGGTCCCCTTTTCTAATCATCTGTGGAATTGAAAGACTTCTGTTATCTTTGGTTGTCATTGGAGTAGTTGTAATTTTAGCAGTAGTAAATAGACAATTTTTAGATTATTTGATCTTATGATGGTTGATATGTCACTATAGATGATCATCATATTATATTCAAGTTAGCAACATTATTTTGTGTTTGTACCATATACTCTTTGTAAAGAGTTTTCATATTCAGTAGAAGTGAAAATGCTCAAAGTAATCTGTTTCAGTATTACTACATACTATCAATAAATAGATTTACTTGTAAATTCTGTACCCAGTTACAAAGTCATTTGCCACATGAGCTAAATTTTAATTTTTCATACACCCTCCTTTTTAAAATTATATTTTATTGGTGAATCATTAATAGATTGCTCTTTCACATCTCAATGCTTGCTAAAAGGTTCACTTTTGTTACTTGGTTTCTTTACTTGTGTCACAACAACTAAATTAATTGTAAACAAATAACATTTGAAAGTATTCCCTACTTGTTATAATTATATCAAATCTAGAATACTTTTTACTACACTATTGCACAGAAATTTTTTAATCATGAATCAATTCAAGTTTTGTAAAAGATGTTTGCAAGCAACAAACCTGGTCAACCATAGATCTCATGGGTGCAGTTCAAATGATGTTTTTGTCTCTATTAATGAAAAGTGGTTTCAAGCAAATGGGATAAGGATGAAATACCCTAAGCAGCAAATTTCAAAGAAGATTAAGAAATCTTCCAAAGGATGATGCAACACAAGTTGGAAATGCAGTTTAACATTACTTATTGAAAATATATCTCATTATTATTATTTTATCATTACAAGTAACAAAGCATCAGAGGTACTGTCATTGGAATTTTACATGAGGTATTTTCAGCAACAGTGATGTGATGATACATAATTGTTCATTATTTGACATAGAAGTCTACAAAAATAGTTGGGGTTGGGGTTAGGGTTAGAGTTAGGAATAAATATGTGTGTCATTTTACTCAGAACATTCCAATTAGTCCAATTATGCAATAAAAACCTTAAATGAAAATACCTCTTTTTTGCAAGCATGTTTATCTTCATGAGGTTAAAGGGAAGAGCACCATGGCAGTCATTGTTACAACAAATGGCACTATATTGTTGAGAAGCTTCATTCCATCAGACAGTACTGCTCCATAGCTATGAAGGTTGCCCCCCAGTCAATCTACATCATTTTTTACCTGTGGGGGGCTCAAGTCAAGAAAAAATATAATCTAAGTGAAAACATAGAAACCTATTTTTTCAATGTAAACTAATAACTAATGTTTTTTAGTTTTTCATTTAGTTTGTGTGTTCACTTCTTTTGTATCATCCATCAGATATTGAATCAGCAAATAATATGATTCAATGGCTCCTAATATGCAGAGTTGTTGGCAATGTGTCATGGTCTCATCAGCTGTTCTGTCCATTTTTGACAGAGGAGAACAAACAAAAGCACAACATATAAACAAGGCAAAACTTGGTGCCAGTGCAAGTCATTCTTAATCATGGTACAAAAGTTTTTTCACTGTATGATTGAGAAACAATCAAGCAATGATTGATACCACATCGTTGCACATAATCAATTACAAAACAAGCATGATCCTGAGTCCCCTGTTGTGGTTGACCTCCACATGTGAAGAAATATTGTTGAATCCACAACTTTTGTACTTTCTACAACAAACCCATTTATCACATAATGTAAACATCAGTATGCTGTAATGTCCCACTTTGTCTTCAAATTTACTTGTTTCAGTTATTCTACATTATCAACACCAACATTCATCATGTAACACAAGAACTGACTTATTGTATTGGAATGACATGAGAAATATATGGTGGACAACCACTATGATCACAATTGGATATATCTATATCCATGAGAAAATCATCACATATCAACATTGTACACCTCCCTCTACTATTGAAGGCACAGGTTCATAGATTCAAGATATTTCAAAAAATGCCCACGCTATGAAACTTTATGATGACATTATGAGTTGGCTATCTCTTCATGGTAGGAAGTGGAAATGAAGCAGAATTATTCTGTATGTAATTCAAGGAAAGAAATATTGTTCAAACCTTGCATCATGCTTTTTCCTTAGGATTGACAAAATTGATAGAACAGTAACACAGTTAACAGGATCAAATTTAACTGTTCCATCATAAAAAATTTAAGTTATCTTTTTTATTATTCACAATGAAGATTTGATGAAAGAATAAAACAACAAAGTGGTTAAGCAAAATCAAAAAGAGAAAATCTTTGTGAAGATTTTCCTCGTGCCTTGGAAAAACTACATCGCGCCTTGTTCCGTCTCTCAAGCCTGCATCCTACAATACGCGTAAGGGTTTAGATGGGATGACGAGGGATCTAGT
>JALLPE010001066.1:0-13223 GCA_036940025.1 Conticribra weissflogii | reverse complement strand
TAGACGATGAAGCCTTGGATCGCGCTGACTCTGATATTACTGAAAAAAGGCGCGTTTCAGCTGCCGCCGGAGCTGGTGGAACCGCCCACTCACCGAGAAAAAAAATATCCAAGAGTGGCATTCGAAAAGTATCCACCTACGGCCCTACCAAAAGAAATGAAACTATCGTGGGTCTGGCAGAGGGTCTTAAAAGAGCCACGGGACCTTCGGTTGAATCCTTGGATGGGAGCCTAAAACATCGAGTCCGATTAGTTGGCAAATCCGGTCCAAATAGAGATTATTTATCGAGAACTCAAAAAAGGGGATCCATAGATGACGATGAACGATATGCCAGATCGAAAGTGGAAAGTAGGCCATCGATTCTCCTTGTTATTGGCTATTGGACTGCTTTCAAGATATTTTTCTATTATTTGATTTCATTGAGCAGTTTGCTCACTTGCGGTCTCACCGTGGGCCTGACCATATTTTGGTACAATAGATTTTTAGTGAGTGATTATGGATAATTGCATTTTTATCTAGGGCATTATTCTAACAGACTTCTACTCTATTTGTAAAAGGAATCTAAAAATTTAACGGCGTCTGGCATGGATTGGGTATTGCTCGGCTTTGCTGTGATTACACCACTTTCTCTATCTGTCGGAATCGCTTTTCGAAGACGAGAGCGAGCTCTCATTGAAATAGCCAAATTCAAGTCTTTTTCATTTCAACTCCTTTTGTAAGCGGCTATTTGTTACGAATCATCTGTTGTACTTGTCACAAGATATTTACCAACATAATAAATAAACTTGTCACAACTTCAGATCTCATTGCATTTGGGACTGGGGCGAAGCACCAGGAGGGAAATCTGGGACAGATATTGACTGGATTCAGCATGCTGACGATGTTTTGACTGAGCTAATTAGCATAGGAGATGAGTTATATCGCTTTCTCACTCTTCCTACGACGTCGAGGTCAAGGTATGAAAAATGCTCCAGAAAATCCTATTGAATCATCAGACGTTTCACTTGTCTCATAATATATATTCCAATTGTTTTAAGACATCGAGTTACCAAAAGGGGAAGGCACGAAGCAGCTAGAACAGCAGAGGTGAAGGCGAACAATGATTGCATTCACCGATGACAAAGTTTTGCTTTGAACTGTAACATTAGCTGTCAATCTGATTTATTTTGCTCTACAATGGAAACTATAATTCAAACAGGTCGCCTACAGACTTTATGACTCACTTTACACAACAAGAATGATAAATATTGCGAATCTAGGAGAATTCATCAAAAATGCTGGACTTCCTTCTGGAGAGGTATCGCGTATTCGGCAATATGAGCGATTTCTAGGAGAAGCAATAGAGAATCTGAGAATGATCAAATCATACCGTACTCCGCAAACTCTCCGATCCTTTGCCCGGCTATTTACTACACTGTTGCCGCCATTTTTCGCACCAACATTTGCAGAGCTAGCAATAAATGTAGGGTCGCTGGCAATTGGGATCACTTTTGCGTTAATTACGGCTCTTTGTTTGAATGCTCTTCTGGAAGGTGTAGAAATCCTGGAGGACCCGTTCGTTGCTTTTGTGACATTGGATGGGATAGACGTAAGAGAGGAATTCAAAGTTTTGCACTGGCAGCAGCTTGTAAATGCAAGAAACTACATATTCCAAAAGGCTAATCCTTATGGTCAAGCAAGAATGGTCTTTGCTGGAGATCTTGCCGATGTAGAAATGGGAAATCAAAACGAAAATTACAGTAATTACCCCCTTGAAGAAAATCATAGCGAAAAAACGACAGCATCGCCTAAACGAGGGTTGAAGAAGGCGACGCAATCCAGTAATGGAGCACACAGGAAAATGTTTTCTTTTGGAGACAACAATTTGTTAGCCAATGTCGAGTGTGATGTAGATCCTAGTGCGGAAAGTATGGAGTTTTGGAGAAAAAGCGCCTACCAAATGTATGGCCGAGACAAGTCAGAATCGATTCATTCTGCAGCAACCCAGCCTGCGTCTCCTTCCATCGACAAAGCAGACCAAGAGAATGTTTAACGTTTCATCGTTTTTCTAAACACCGACTGCAGATAGATTTACGGTTCTGCATAATAATGAAGGCAATTTTAAAATTCAAATGCCTTTGAGATTACTTGCTATACTCACACTTACAGAACAAATTGAAATAAGTCCACCATGTCGTTGGACGGTGTGGATATCGAACCGGGTGCAAAGGTAAGGACGACCTGAAAATTTATATCACCTCTAAGTGGTACTTTCTTCAATCGTAAAATTTATGTCTTACCACTTGACACAAATACGTAGACCATTGAGGTGTTTTTGCCAACATATCGCTTGAAACCAGAAGAAGATGAAAAATTCTATCCGTCAAAAGCAAAACTAATCATGACCAATGTTCTTGAAGAGGAACTTCGTGATAGGGTGAGAATGTGACAACGTTGGAAGTTGTGTCATATATTTTAATCTCTGAATCACTTTTTCTTTCAACCCTCCACCTCGAATGTAGATCGACGAGAAAGCAGTAGAAGATTGGGCCGATTTTGGCGACGAGTTTGAATCGCTCACGAAAGAAATCACTGACAGAATAAAGCAGAAATGCAAGGCGGAGCTACACATTCCGCGTTATAAAATCATTGTTCAAGTTACGATTGGTCAGATGAAGAATCAAGGTGTATCAATCAGCAGCCGATGTCTCTGGGATACGGCCACAGATAATTATGCATCAGCGAAATTTCAAAATCAGTATATCTGGGCATCTGCCGTAGTGTTAGGAATTTATGCGGATTAAAAGTCGGGGGAAAGCTGAAATCAATGGAATGATGTTATTTGGCTTAAAATCCATTTGTAGAATGTGGAAAAATTGACACGCGTTTTCTATAGCTGGCAGGTTGTTATTTTATCTTTGTTTGCCGCAGGGAACCAACAGGCAATCATGATCATCGTCTAAGTGTTCAATTAGAAGTACGAATTTCAAGATGTTGTTTCAAAACAAAAGATAATATGTTATATTGTACACTATTGAAAACTCGTCATAGAGAGGACGAGTTTTATGGAAACGAGTTAATAATAGAATTCGGTTCGTTCGTCGGTACAGCACTGCAATACTCTTCTCGAGAATTCTTCAAAATCATGTTGTACAGTAAGTACGTACCCCATTTTACAGGCAATGCATATTATTATTTTCCGATCATGCCCCACTCCTAAAAAAAAATTTTGTCTGACCAATGTCACAGCAACGATCACATCCGAAATGAAGGGAACTGCAAAAATCAAAATTATATCGTCATCGATATAATTATAGTAGTAGACATAGTATGGTAATCATACCTTTCGAACAGTATCCTGAACGCCATAAATATCATAAAACAATACACAGAAAATAGAGTAAGATACCATAATATGAGGGTAGGGTACAAGAGAGTAATTCTATTGTGCTTGTGTCAGCACGTTTTGTCTTTTTCTCTTTCTATTTTAGACGGAAGAGAGAACTGACGCAAGGCCGCCCCACATCAACGTCCTAAAAAATAATGATGTCTCCCTGCCAATAATCTCTCAAGCCATCGTTCTCAACCGTTGTGTCCTTCATTGGCCTTCCGCGGCCTTCAATGAGGATTCAACGATTTCGCATCCATCAAACAATGCTCTGCGTGACAAGTTCTCCAGGCTCTAACCTAACCCGCCCGTAATTTTGCTCTTATATCAAGTGACCCCACTGACCACTGACCTCCACTGACCTCCACTGACCTCCCAAGACAACCACGGCTGGTTCCGTCAGAACTCTATTTCGAAATCGGCTCCCATTCCCGTTCTTCATTTCTGTCGTCTATTGTCGCCGCTAGAATCTCTGTCCTCTGAAACCATCGTTTGGCCATTCATTATACAAAATGGGATGCTGCCAATCCACACAGACGCAAATACCTCGTTCAAGCAGTGGTCCAGGCCGCCGATCTAGTAATGAAGTAAACAAAAACTTGACACAAAGCGAAATCAACAAACGTGTTGATAGCATTGAAAAGTCATGTACTGCGAAACTTGGGGGTGTTACAATTCGATACGCTTATTTGAGTCAGCGGGGATATTATCCCGAAGGTGAGCCTATTTTCTCGAACAATTTCACATTTTGAATTTTCAGCGCTTATTGGTCAACGAAAACATATTGTGAAAAAATGAACCTTACGTCTCCGTAGATGCTCACAAACCAAACCAAGACTCCTATGTCATATGTGATAATTTTGCCGACCGGGCATCGGATGCATTTTTTGCAGTATTCGACGGCCACGGTCGAGACGGCGATAAATGTGCTCAATTTGTGAGGGATAATCTTCCAGGCTTATTGTCGAAATCTGTAAACATTGCCAGGGGAAAAGATTTTTTACGCGATTTAAGTGAGGAAAGGGAAAATGAAACAGGGGAAAATGACGAGAAAAGAGTGGAGGCGGAATTGACTAAGGAACAAACTCAAGAGGCTATCCTGAAATCCCACGTGGAAGTAAATCGGAGAATGCATCTTTGTCAGGATTTGGATGATTCTTTGAGTGGGACTACGTCTATTTCGATGTACTTACACGGGAATATCAACCGCATCACCGTGAGCAACGTTGGGGATAGTCGCGCCATCATTGGTAGGTGTGCTGATGGTTCCGCCGACAATTCTGAGAAAAAAGAAGGAGGGAAACGAATGTGCTCCAGTGAAGTTCTCAAAGCATTTGCTCTCTCAAGGGATCAGACGCCATATCGACGAGATGAGCGCATACGCATAAAAAAGACTGGGGCGAGAATTTTGTCATTAGATCAAATCGAAGGTTTGGAACCTGTCGGAGATGATTGTGAAGAAGAGCTTGCAGAAGGTGAAAGTGCAGATGGAGAAATGATTTTAGGAGAAGAAATTGGTGAGACACAAACAGGTAGCATTTAGATCTCGCGATCTCAATTCGATTCACAACTTTTTCTCACGATGTTTTCGGCAGACGAGGGAGGAGATCCTCCGAGGGTGTGGAGCCCACATGGTGAATATCCAGGTACCGCGTTCACCCGGAGTATTGGAGATGCAATTGCTGAAGATCTGGGGGTTTTCGCTGAGCCGGAGATGCTGACAAGGGAGTTATCACCGGAGGACAAAATCATTGTTTTGGCATCCGATGGAGTATTCGAGTTTCTTACAAATCAAAGCGTAATTGATATTTGCGCCAAGTTTAATGATCCATTGGAAGCGTGCCGTGCAGTAGTAGCAGAAAGCTATGAGCTTTGGTTACAGTATGAATTGAGAACAGATGACATAACAATGATCTGTGTCTTTATCGACGACGTGGATTCGTCCAAAGCAATGAAAACATCGCTAATTCGAGACGGTTCTGTTCCCTGTTTAGAAAACAATCCCTCAGAAGATGTCAAGGAGGAGGAAGATGAGTTGGTGACAGTTGAGAGCAGACCGGTCAGAAAGAACATATCATTGGAGAAATCTCGTGCACTCCAAAAAATGAAACAAAAAAGTATCAGAGACGTCACAATGTTTCTGGAAGAAGACTTTGATCTAGAATCACTGTACACTGAGAAGACAGAAGAGGAGAAATCTCGCATTGCAGAAGCAATTAAAGCTTCGGTAATGTTTCAAAATATCACTGATGCTCAGCGCGAACTCATATATGGTGTCATGGAACCGATGCCAGTAAAGAAAGGAGCCTGGATCATTAAACAGGGGACCGTAGGCGACAGATTTTACATTGTTGACGATGGACGGTTTGAGGTTCGCATTCTTGGAGAACACCAAGAAGATCCAGATAATTCGGGGGGGGATGTTGTTCATGTTTACACAGGATCGCGGGAGAGTCACTCCCATCCCAGTTTTGGTGAATTGGCGCTCATGTATTCCGCTCCTCGTGCAGCGTCAATCATTGCCCAAACTGACGGGCAGCTTTGGGCACTTCATAGATATGCGTTTAAGAAAGTTCTTGCCGAACAAGGTGCCAGAAAGGACGCTGAGAAGGTGTTGAAAAAATTGGATGCGTTCAAATCTTTTGATTCACAAGAACTGAAGGATCTATCATCTTACCTGGAGGAATCGAAGTACGCGGCGGGAGATGTAATTATCAAGCAGGGAGAACCTGGACTCTCTCTTTTCGTAATATTACCAGGTGGTGTGTGCGGTAAGGCATCCCCCTTCATTAATAGATGTTTTCTATTCTCGATTTGATAATCTTTTGCCGAAATTATTTCCCCTTCTTTACATCAGAGTCTGAGCGAAAACTGGGAGATGGAGAAATCGTCAAATCCATATTGAAAGGCCACGACTTCTTTGGGGAAGAATTGTTGAACGATGACAGTGATATGACCTACATATCCACGGTGACAGCAACGTCTAAAGTAACTTGCTGGATGTTGCAAAAATCAGACGCGAAAAGATTCATGAGCGGGAAGAAAAAGCAAGATATCAGTACACCGTGACGCCTGCCTCTTCGAATAAAAATTATATTATTTGTTACTCGTGCTTGTGTTGTCACAGAATGGAAACATTTCATGTTCGACGTCCCCAGAGAACCACTAAAATCGATTGTTCATTCGATATTTAGCGTCCATAAAATGCGACATGCTAAAAGAATACCTTTAGTAAACGACATACTTCATTATCCATTTATGATGACAGATTATAATCGACTTGGGTAACCATTGCCATTGAGTAATGCTTCCAAAACGGATGCATCATTGAAAGAACATTCATAAACATCCCAAAGTGTCTGCCCTATTGACACTTGCCAATCGAAGAAATTAGGACCGTTTGCTGCAACTTTGACTTTATGTCTGTCCGATTCGCGGGTATTTAATCCAATGCAATCAAAAACGTTCATATTGTGCCTCCAAGGCTGAATTGCTGTATCAATTTTCCAACCAGAAGAAATTGTGCCGTGGCCACCATCCAAAGTAAGGAATGAAATTGCAGTTTGCCTATCCCCATTTTCGATTGCATAGTCAACAACTTCGACAAGATTATTGGCTTGAGGGTATGAGGCTTCATGGCCAGTAAATTGGCGAGCAAGAATGTAATTGAAGTGGTCCCCTACTACGACTAAAATTCCGTCAGAGTTCACATTCGCTGCATTTTTTTCTGGTACTCTTTTCCGCAATGCCAACCGTAGACCTTTTCCTGTTTCATCCCCTTCAACCCTGTCCCACTTTTCCCAATAGTAACACTGACCGTTTTCATCGCATGAATAACTCCATTCCTTCCACATATTGCAATAACCTTCCTTTTCAGTATTTTCTTCAATGTACCATTTGTTAGGACGCGGTCTGGGTTTGTTTCGAATGTAATTCCAGTCTATACAATGGTGCCTTGTGCAAATCGGTAGCTTGTTCATCAAATGCAGCTTGTTGGTTGAACTTTCTTTTGTCAACACAGAGAACCCCCCGAATACATGCTGTCGAGAATAAAGTCGAAGGTCTTCACTCGTCATGGATTCCAGAATTTGTCGAGAATCTAGCCACTTCGTGCTGCCCCTAAGTACCTCCCCCAAACTTTCCCATTTGGAAATTGGTTTGCTCGTGGGAATTCTTAAGTCCACGAACAATGTTCCCGTTTGAATATTGTAAACAAGTTCATCGGCATCGGTGGAATGCTCCCATTTTCCAGTGAAAAGAGGTCTATTCCACGCCCCCACAATCGGGGAATCGTGCAATCTTTTGACGTCGACGTCGTTATTAAAATTTTTTTCCGACGCTGGCGTAGAGTTGTTGACTTCATCAAATTTCTCGCGTGCCCAGCCCCGGAAGACTGTCTGAGAGTCCCCTCGTTCTAAATGATAGTGAGGCAGTTCCTCCTTGGCGAATGGGAAACCATTTTCCTTGCAGTAGTAATTCAGGGCATTGCCATTGTCGGTGAGAATTCTTCCTTGTTTTGCGGTCCAATCTAAGTGCCGTTTGAGCTTGTTTTGAGGCTGTTCGTGATCTTTGATATTCTGGTGGGTTGGCATTTTTCATCATTATTATTACCGGGGCGGGATATATTCGGTGTGGGGGGGGATTGCAGTGTATCTCAATCACTGTAGAGAGACGAAGTATCGTAATGTTGACGAGAAAAAGTATTGAAGACCAACAAGTACTTTTTGCGGTATGATGACCATGAGGAAATAATAGTTACCTCTATTTCTCAATTACTTTTTATGTAAAAAATATTTTTTTATGTGACGAAAAAAATTTGAAATTATTGTGTTGAAGGTACCATAATAATATTATATTGATTTGTCAATGTGGATTCCCTTTTTTTTCACTCTTTAATTCGATGCAGTGTCAACAAAGTTGCTCAGAATATTCAAAAATTATAAAAATATCATCTGCCATTATCCTTTCTCTGCATAGGTCGGATTGGAGCGCCTCCGCATCCCCTATCTCAACCTATAAAATACCATCGCAATGTCGTTTCGAAAAAGAACCAGTGGTGAAGACGAGGCGCCATCTTCACGAAAAATGCAAAATTCTAAACCCAAGCACGTCGTCACTGCAGAAGCAAAAGCGAAGAAATATCATTCCCTTTTTCCTGAAGTCCCTTCAATCGCTTCTAGAATGATGATACAAGAGACATGCTCATCTTCATTACTCAAAAGTAACGAATACTCGTCATATCCAAATAGTGAGATAGGCACGAAACACTCAAAACACAATAGCCCCCATTGGAAGTATGATGGACGCGACGTTTTATTGGTGGATGTACGCACTCCGCAAGAGCAAAGAGTGTCCATGATTGCAGGGGCAGTATCCTTAAGCTATTTTAAAAGTGAAATTCTTCCTACAATTCTCGAAAAGCATAAAGGAAAATTATCAGGTCAGTCTCATTCATACACTAAACTCGATGCGAAGGAAGATGGAAGGGACGACGATGTATCCCCAACGTCACGTTCAAATCCAGATATGATAATTATGTATTGCACTGTTGGATATCGATCAGGAATGGAAGCACGCAAATTGAACAGTGATTTTCCTTCCCTTTTTGATGATGACGATCAACACGAACCGAATAGTGCAAAATTAAAAATCGGCAATTTGGATGGCATCGTGAACTTTGCAAATTCGAACATGGACATAGCAATCAGCGATTCCAATGCAGGGGATCAGCTCGCAGTGCGATCTGCTTCGAATTCTTTACTAATCGATCCTAAATCACAAAAACCCACGATGAGAGTTCATGTATTTGGGACGCCATGGAAGGATTGCATTTCTCCAGAAGTGCATGAGATTGTGACTTTTTCTAAATTGGACTTTCTGTTTAAGAGTGTGCGGGTTGTCTTCCGCAATTTCGTAGTTAGCTGTAAGAGCTGCTGGAAATGAAAGATGGTTCTGTTGCGACAAATCCAGCATGTACCATAAATAACTCATACTCTTTTTATGCAACATTCAAAACAGCGCTAGACCAGTTTGCGTTTTCTCAGTACAACTGGAAATTTTTGCACTTTCCTGGTATTATTTCAATAATGCAAAAAGATGCAATGATGGATCAAACTCGACCTATTCCAAACAATCATTTTCGTCCGGCGAGTTGGCTGGTTTTCTCGTCTGTAACAAATCTGATGACATCCGCTTAGAAATAACTCAACCACCCTCCTGCTTTTGAATGAGAGTGTTGCAAAAAATGCATCCACTCGAAGCTTGCATGCCTTTGACATGATAGTTATTGTGATCCATCAGTTCTTTCAAAAGTCGTTCTTCGGGACCATATCCCAAAGGAATGGAAGAGCTTCCTCCATAACGGGCAGGGATATTTTCCATCGGAATTCTCTCCATTAATGAGTTCCGAATGGACTCTCGGTCTGACGATTTTACGACACGGATCTTCTCCAATGTTACTGGATCGATTAACGGCTGAACGACATTCCAGATCAACCGAAAGAACGATGGTGGATTCACAATGAAAATATTTCCTGATCTCTCCGGGTAATGAAGAGAAGTAAACTTTGCAGCTTGTTTGACAAAAGAAATCACGTCTCCGGCAAAATCACGAAGACGCATACCTTCAAGATCAATTACGGTGATACCCTTGCTTCTTGGGCCGTTTTCGTGAGGACTCAAGTATTTCCACATGAATTCTGTTATCAGGGCGTAATGTCTAAGCAAATGCTCGATTGTCAAACTAGCTTCGTGTTTAAGAGCATTGAGGTTGATTTTGGCAGGGCATTCGTAGTAGATAGGCTCTCCATTGTACCCGTACAAGTGGAATGCATGAGGATAATACTTTTTGATTACATCAAAAGTTGGGTGGGGATTGTTTAAAATATCGTCCATTCCTTCTTGTGTTCGCCAATTTAGAGTGTCTATTAGTCTTTGCTGAGCTTCTTGTTCGTTGTATTTGGTGGCACGCAAATATCTTTCCCACATTCCCGGTGGAAGGTATGGGTTGGAGGGAGGCCGTGGTGCATTAACATTGCATTGATGACAGCTCAGATCGTCATGAACGGATTGACTCGGCGGAGGCGGAGGTGGTGGGTTCATGTCTGAATAGTGATTGGCAACATCGTAGTACCCCCCTCGTAAGAGAGATGCTACAATCGATTTTAATGAAAGAGACCCATTACTTCGACGGCCATCGGTATCTTCAGCATCATCGCGGCGACAAAAACGATCTGGTCCTCTGTTCCTTGCCGAAGTACTTTGCAGAGTCTCCCCATGGACATTAGATCCGTCGTCGTCAGAATCATTTTCATCGGTCAGATCAACGATTTTTTTCGAATCCATGTAGAAATCATGAACTACTCCTTCAATAAATTTCTCATTGGAAATAGGAGACGCCGCAGCGAAATACGTGTAGGAAAAATATACGCATACCACGCCTAAACTCAAGAGCGTTCTTCCTCCGGGAACGAGTGCCCAAGATTCTAAGTGGGATGTTGCGGTCACCAGCACGGTTGGCAACAATGACGATTTCCTCATGTTTACCATCAATTAAGAAGGAATTGGAGAATGGAGAATGGGTTTGTAATTGCCAACGGACTCTGTTCGGTGCCATTATGAACACTTGAGTCCGTTATTAGAGAGCGGAATGTTCATTGCCATGTAAGGCCCCGCAATATGTCAAGTCCTAGTGCTTCGAAGATTCATGTCACAGAGGGCAGAGGGCGAAAAGAGAAAAAAGATTCACTCACAAATAAAAATAAATAATGTAGTACTTACCCTCTAATACATAGTACGATACAACGCGATAATAATTTATTTTCTTGATTTGAACTACTACACTGCTGATAGCATATTATCAAATTTTCGAGCTTCGCGTCGAATGACATTGTAAAAGGTTCGATGATGTTCGACGACCGTCGAATGGTCTAAATATCATATCGTATCAGATCCTACGAGCATAATTAGGTAGAAACATCAGCTTCGAGCGTAATTCGCATCCTGTTCGCACAAAAGCCTTCTGAACTATCACTCTACGGCGGGCGTTGACATCATATAGTAACAGTGGGACATAAAAGAGAAATGAAGTGGTAGATATGCCACATGCCATCCATTACTCTACTTCAAAAATAATATTGTGATATGGTTATCAGTTGGATAGCGAGCAACAACGACAACCAAGGGTAGGGGTAAAGCATAAATGGAAGCGTGATTCGCTCAAATAAAATTAATTTTAATTTTTCTGGCGAGTCGCAATGAGAACTTTAAAAAGTAGAAATGCTGGAAACAATTCAAGCTGTTTTAATACTACACTTGGTTGGCTTGACATGTTAGTTAAACTTCGAAGTGCCTATCGATGGCAATATGAGTGGGAATCTAGATCGACCCAGACCCAAGAAGAATGAAGTAAGTGCGTGGTTTATTCATGTAATCTATCTAATTTTCGTCGATGACCGTCAGCCCAATCCACATACCCGATTCGATATCTTGTCTTTGTCATGATTCAATTCTCGTAACAGCAGATATACTTTCTTGCCGGAGAATCATGCCTTTATTCTGTTGTCAAAAGGTGCGCCCAATCTCTCGGTTGGAAACTGATAGGAGAAGACGCGCCAGAGAAAGTCAAGAAAAATTGTCACGTTCTATGGGTTGATCGTTCTTTCGTCAACGATAAACTGTTTCTTTCGATACAACCATGGCAGCGAATCAACCATTTTCCTGGTATGACGAACATCTGCCGAAAGACTCGGTTGGCTCAAAGTCTAGAGCTAATGAAAAAGCGATTTCCTCGTGAATACTCGTTCTATCCGGTGACTTATGTACTTCCACAGAATTTAGCATCATTCAAAAACGTGTTTTCTTCAAATGGCCAGAGCAAAGTCGCTTACATCATCAAGCCAGATGGAACCGCTCAGGGAAAAGGTATCTTTCTTACAAAATGCTTACAAGATGTTGAAAATCTCAATATGATGTGTGTTGCACAGCAATACATACGCAATCCTCTTTTGATTGAAAAGAAAAAGTTTGACCTGAGAATATACGTTCTGACAACTAGTTGCTCACCACTCCGGATCTATCTGTTTCGAGATGGGTTGGTGCGGATTTGCACAGAAGAATATACGGCTCCCAATTCGAGCAACATGGACGACAAGTGCATGCACCTCACAAACTATGCCGTCAATAAGCGCAGCGAAAAATACGAGAGAGACGAAGGGTCGGACTCTAACAAACTCGGCAGTAAACGAAGTATATCTTGGCTACTTGACAGCCTGAGCGAGAAAAGAGGCGAAGATGCCGCGAAAGACGTGTGGGCAAAAATTGGGGATATTTGCGTAATGACAATCATCAGTATTTTACCAACTCTGCAGAGGGAATACAACGCTGTATTTTACAAACAATTGTTCAGCACCGGTTCAACTTCCACTGAAAGCTCCATTAGGACAACTCGTAGTGATAGCACTGACAGCGATTGTCCTGTGGATATTGACTTAGACGCCGATAATGAAATTTCACAACGAATTGAATCATCATGTTCTGCCTCTGGAAGAGTGTATAATGGCCAAAGGGTACCAGAGGAAGAATTGTCGAAAAGTAGATGCTTCGAAATATTGGGCATTGATATCATGATTGACGATCAATTGACTCCATTTTTGATAGAGGTGAATCATCTACCATCATGGGGAACTGATAGCCCCATCGACGATTCAATAAAGTCTCGGGTCATTACTCAAGCACTCTCTGCTATTAAAGTGAGTGCTCGCGAGAGACTGAATCACGTCAAAAAGGAGAAAAAGTCGAGTCGAAGTCGTCTCAGGCGCTCGTCCAGCGGTGAATCTCCGACTTTTACTGCAAGCGT
>JALLPE010001065.1:0-13228 GCA_036940025.1 Conticribra weissflogii | reverse complement strand
CACATAAACACCAACGCTTATGACTATCAAATGGGTTTTGTAATCATACACCAAAAACAACCTGTTGAGTAGCGGTCTTGTAAATTGACTGAAACCCAACAAAATTACCATACAATTGAAAAAGAACATCTCTCAATCATCATAGTCCTTGAATAGTTCTACTACAAAAATCTAAAATTTGCTAATCTGAACTGCTGCCACATCTTATGCTGGCATTCATTTGTGAAAGAGACTGGTCCCAAAATCCTCTATCACCCTGGCACAAAAAATGCCATTGAAAATACATTTTCAAGTCTCCCATGCTGTGATGTGTTGCCAACCTCAGATTGGGAGAATGCTTCTGTTGTCCACTATAATTTTACCTCTAAAGACCTTAACATCAGCAATGATCCTGAACTTCTTGAGTGCTTTCTCAATATACCCTTACCTGATGTTGCCAAGAACAACCCTGAAACTTCAGGTGGATACATACCTAACTAAACATGGACATGGAACTTGATACAAAACTTAGTTGGAAATGTTGGTGACATATCAGAAAAATGTTGGATGTGTTGGTAATTGTTGGAAAATTCACTAACAAACCCAGAATGTCCAACAAATTTCAGAGGAATGGGACTGAGTCCCATGGCTTCTTTGTATGGAAAATAAAAGCAAAAACATGGCACTTGTTACTTTTTAGTATATTTTCAGGCTCCTCACTATGAGAGGAGCACAGTGCATGCAGAAAAACTACAAAAGCATACTTGGAAGTAATTTTTCTCTGAAGTTCTATTTTAGCTTTTGTCTGACACATCACTGACATGTAGGATGTGTTGTTCTGTGTCAGTCCTTCAATGGACACACCAATAACTGACATTTGCAACTAAGCTATAAAAGCCACTAAATACCCTGACAAAGACTTCAATAAGCTTATTGATGATCAAATTATAGTGTGTCTTGCCCTCTCAAATGGGAATCACCTGACTCAATGGAAACTTGCACTAATTGAAGAAATGAAAATACCCTTTCTCAAATGGTACCACACAATACTGTTGCATCCTGGTCATAAATGGTTCTGTATGACAATTCAAGACAGATACTATCACCTGGACATTAGGGAACATGTTGACAATATCCACTGTGACAATGTCAAGATGCAAAAATCCCTTGCCAAAGGAATGGGATTATTGCCTGAACATGATCTCAGCAAAACATCATGGTGAAAGGTTGCTGATGACCTCATTTCACCATAGACTGCAATATCAGAAGACATAATGGTGAATTCCATGCATTGACATGCATTGACACTAAAACCAATATAGTAGAACTTATTACATTGAACAAACCTGACTAGCTCAATACCCAAGATTGATACAAGTTGTCCATTGTATTGTGGCAACATTATGGGATATGCCTTTGTCCATCTCCTTCATGTTTTGGGAATCAAAGATTTTTCCACAACCAGAACCCACAGTCTAATTCTATGTGAATGCATACACAAGACAATGGAAATTATGTCAAATATACTTCTCCTATCATGACCACCTCAAACACCACAAGACATCATGCATCTTGTAGCTGCTGGGTTTACCACAACAATGCATTTGATCAGATCTACTTTCTCAACAGTTCAAAAAACAAGTCTGGGCACACCTCATAATTTCACATGTCATGCTCAAAATCATTTCCCTCATCATGAAAAGGCAAACTATCACTCAAAATTGAGAAGCATTAGCAAACAATTTTCTTTTGAAAGGCAATCAACGGTGAAAAAATTTGATTATTTTATTGGACTATCAGTCCTTAAGTATGACAACACCAAAAAAGCAAAAATTGCTGTAAAAAACTCCACTCCCTTTGAGATTGTATGCATGCATGTAAATGGTGCCATCACTATACAACTCAGAGCTGGTGTGACTGAATCAATAAACATTCATTTCACCACCACTTTTAAGGACCTGCTGGTATAACTGAAGGATCAGCTATAATGAGGGAGAGTGTAGTGCCCTCAAAATGCATTACGCAGTTCCTGTATCTCCATTCCTTGAAATCCTGAGATTCTGGATTCCCCCTAGTGTTTACCATTTACTATTTGTGATATGATGGATAGTGGATGGACAGTGTCAGAACATCATATTATAAGGTGGCACTAGTGTTCTCTTTGCATTGAGACATGCATAGATATAAGGGAATGCTACACTCTTTTCTCTGGTCACATCACATTGAAGCTTTCAGGGCCAATAGCAAAGGATTGTTAGATATTACTGTTTTTTTTCATTTGCAAACATCCTTTAATCCAACACCAAATTTACAAGTATAACAAGCCGTTTGAGTCTTTCATTATATGGATTCATCCAAAATCATCGCATCATGAACTCAATACATTGATTTCCAGGTGTACTGCAGACTTTCATTTCAGGTTGAAATTAATTTTCTATTCGTCAAAATGCCTAAAAGAATTATTTGTGCCACAGCTTTGGAAATTTCTGCCGAATTGCAGTACTATAATTTCTTTAAAGTACAATAATCAGGTGAAACAGATGAGAATGACCTCACACCACCTGGTTTTGCCTGCATCCAACAACGACAAGAGCAATGGAACATCACCATATAATCCTGGTGACAACAACAAAAATCTCATTTATATCCACACACTGAACATGAGAGAATACCTCCACTTCCATAATTACCATCAAGCATTAAACGTATGAGTAATAGTCTGCACGCAATTATCCCTGAAATCCACCGGCAACTGCAACTTATCCAACCAAGTCAAAATCGCCTGCACGTAAAAATGTCGAAATTTCACATTCTGCCCCGAAACGCTGTGAAATTTCTCCGTCATGGTCGTGAACGCCGAATTGGGCGACGACATCATCTGAATCGCCACCTCCATCACATCGGGATTTTCCCCCGAAATATACTCCTCCTTCCAGTAATCTTCCGGATTCGACGTGAGATACCGTCCGAAATACCCGGATTTGGCCGTCAACACCGCTTTCGACGCGTGGAAGGTCCGATCGGCGACGCGGATGGCCAATACGTCCTTCGGGGGGAAGTAGCACGTGGGCAAGATCCCCTTGTCGACGGCGCTGCGGAGGCTGCCGAAGCGGGCGTCGAATTGGGCGGCTTCGGAGGTTTCGTCGCCGAGGTAGTCGTCGCGGCGGGAGATGTTTTTCATGGTGATGGCTTTGACGGTGACGAGGAAGGCGTGGATGCCGAGGAATTCGGCGAGAAGGAGGGTTTTCTTGGCGAGGTAGGGGTCGGAGGGGGGTAGGTGGACGAGACCGGTTCGCATGTAGGTGAGGAGGATTTCGAAGGCGGCGGGGTCGTGGTCTATGAAGAGGACTGGAGACGGGAAAGTAGGAGGGGAGTCCGAGAAGTCTTGGTCGGATGGTTGGTTGAAATTATTGTGAGTATTTTCATGGGATGATTCGTTCTGTTCGGACGACGACACGGTGTCTTGGTTCCATCGGTCGGATAAAAGGGATTCGAAATAGGTCGTGTTGTTGATGATGGTATCTCGGGCCACTTTGAATTTTGTGCCGGCAACGTCGATGATGATGGGCTCAGTGGAAGTGTTGTAGCGGAGTCGGTTTGAGGGAGACACGGAGGATGAGGCGGGAGTCATGTCTTCGCGGCAGGAGAGGCGACGTCTCTTGAAGTTGCTATAGTCCATGGCTCAGGAGGCGGACGTTTCGTAAGGCGAAAAGCAAATGTAAGAAGGATGGCCTGATATATTAGAAAGAAAGGACATTGATGAATGTGGCGCTCCTATCGAGAGGGACAAAGAATCATGGTTGATTTCCTTTTTTCTCTATTGCATGTAATAATTATTTTTAGTTGCAAGTGTTGTTTTGTTGTACGCCATTTAGATTACCCATGACTCGTCGCTCGTGACCCAATGCAGTCGTGATGGTGGCGCTAAAAGGATCGATTCGATCCTTCCGGACAAAAATTAATGAACACTACACAAGAGGTAGGTACCTACTATTCAATCGAGCTCGCTTTATGACCAATCTCAGCCGATTTCTCGGAAAAAGAAAAGTAATATGCTATGTCTTTTCCTTAGTATCCAAAATCGCAACATTGATGTAAATTGAAAAGTGATATTTTTTTGGTGAGAAGATATTCCTGCCGCACTGAAAAAATACACCCTCCAGCAACATGATCAAGTTCTCATCTTTTTCACTATTCAAATTCAAACAACTCAGCCAGAACCCTTGTCTTGCCAAATCAGTACCACTATATCCAATGCTGTCCCAACTGCTTTGTCCATTTTCTTATCCATCCATGTTAGCAGCATTCATTTGATCACCACAATCTTGAATATAATCAAAGCAAAGTTGGTATTTGACCTGTAGAATTCTTAACAAAGTTGTCCAAAATGATATAACTTATTTACAATGAAATATTACAGGTTAGGAATTGCACCACTCAAGCAACTGCAATATATTGGTTCCACATGTGCAAAAACAAATATAATTTGTCACATCATTGGGAAATATCAACTGGATCATGTCATATTGAGATTGATTCATAGTAGATTTGGTAGCCTTGGGAAAACTGAATCAGCCATTACATGAAACATATCACATCAATTGGTCAGTATTGGTTGGTAAGCCCATGGACCTAAGACTTGTTTGGAATGAGTTTTGAGCTATTATCATCTCTATCATTCATTGTAGCCCCAAATACATGTTTTGTTTTAGGCATTCAAGTAAAGGACCCAAAAACGATAATAGACTGTTTGAAAATTTTAATGTTTTTTTGAAGAACTTAATATGAATTAAGTGACATCAATTGAAATGCAAGAGATCATATCCAAGTAGACATTACTAAAAAATATGCCAATGTCACTATTCCACCATCATACTATTTCCAAAAAAGACACAAATTTTCAGATGTGGACTAATCCAAAATATGTTCATTAATGCACACTAGGAGGATCTTATTCATGAAAAGACATGTTAACACAAATCAATTCATATCTACCTCCTACTAAATATAATTATCATTGTCAAAATCAGCATCTGCAGTTAGAATTTCATTCATAAATATAAAAATATTGCAGGGACTGTGGTTATCAAGAATGGTATTTGAAGCAGGCAAAGAAGAAAAATGTCATTGATTGGCTGCTAAAAGCAATTTTGCAGGACCAAATATTGATGTGGATTGCAACAATGAAGAATTTTTTTTGGTGGATGCAAGGAAGAAGATATATCAATGAAGACTTGTGCAGATACAGTACAATCATTCCCAATTGGGATGAGACCTGTTGAGTTGTGAAGGAAATAACAAATCTTTGAAGGGTAATCTTTGAATGTAACCAAATCAAATCATCTGTTCTCAGAAAAGAGATGAAAGATTTGAAATGATGCTGGCATAACATCAAATACAAGATATAAATCTCCAATTTTTGGTCTGATCATTGCAAAACATGATAATTTCGCTCAGCATACCAAGCAAAGATGATAGAACATGACCTATGCCTCAATCTAGCTTACTGTCATTCCAATGTTATCAATGATGATGCCATTGAATCCAATGATAATCTTGCATGCTGAAATGTTTGCAAAACCATTTTTGCTGTTGGATGAGGTACCACCTATAAGATTTAGCTCAAACAGCACCATCAGGGTATATGATGCTGGCCAAATTCTCAAATATACCTCTTTCTTCAAAAGGCACACAACCTCCTATCTCTTCAAAACGTCTTCTACCTCTTATTTTTCTTCCAAAAAAATGAATTCAGGAAATATCACTTCTTCTTCATCACCTTATCCAACCTGATGTCATATTGGGATGCCACTCTGACATCACATTGGGTCATAGTGTTGACAATGGTGACAGCAAGACAGAATTTACAGCATGGAGAGCGGTGGAACATAGTTTCTGATGGAATCATGTTGAAGAATTGGATAGTGGGGTGACAGGAGTGTGACCGTTGACATGGTGAGCAAGTATATTGGAAAAGTGGCAACCAGTGCTTTCAATGTTTGGCAGAGTCATTTGTCCATTAGTTGTATCATTGGAAGGGCATAGACACTATATTTTTTGAAGCAAATCCACTCAATGACAGACAAATCATCTCCAAATCTATGTTTTAGTGACTGCTATGTGCTCTGTGAATATTAATTGGATTTTACAATGTTGCATCCATACCTGTGCAAAGCAAATCCATCTCAATGATCATCATCCAGTATATGTCCCAAGAGTTCTTATGCCTGGGTAGGTGTGAAGGAATTAGCGATTACTGTCAGTTATTGTTGACAGGCATTCACAAATTAAGTGCTATTGAAGCTGCTATGATTGTAGCAGATTCATGATTCCTTGGTTGGAGGGTACCCACTGCTGGATCTCCTTGTTTGGCAGACACACTAAAATATGTTTTACATTTTGCAGAAATTATTTTCAAATACAAAGTTTAGCATTTTAACATTGAGTTCTTTCAAATTGTATTTTTGACCAATAAACTCTCTAAAATGTAAGATACAAAAATATCATAGTGTTCAATGCACCAAACCAATACTTTTCACAGCCAAAAACAACTTTCCAATGATGGATTGCCTTGTAGCCAAAACGCCATTAGGATGATATTTGCTTGCATGACCCTGGTGAGAGTTGAAATTGACATAGGGAAGACACACATAAAGAATGTTTCATTAGGCAAATCAGGTCCAACAAAGTCCATTGACTGCGACTGCAGCTGAGGAAAGCATCACCAACTTCAATATTTGTATTGGTCTTGTTGGTGTGGTGCCTGAACAGACAAAAAATGAGAACTTGCTTTGTAATATTTTTTCTTATCTGTGTATTATGATTTTACATATCAATATTCTCCGGTATGGAAAATCTGCACTATACTAAAACCTTCCAGAAAAGGTGCTGTTTTTGATTATCATGTCATCAATGCTTTAAAAAAAGACATCAAAGGAGAAATATAAATAATGTAGGAATAAGTATTTTCACATACATCCCATCCCAATAAATTTCTAAAAATAATTTTGGTACTGAATGGATAGTCTGTGTTTTTGCATTGATGCCCATGATGTGCAGTACCTTTTGATGACATGCAAGAGTTTTTGTACATTTTGTGGCTTAATCTGTTTTGGCTTTGTACATCAATGAACCTGGGCATCTAAATAAAAAACCATATTTGGGATACTCCATTCATTTCTGCTGATGGTTTTGTTGCAACAAAACTAGCCTTTCTTTTTGTGTTTTTGGAAAGATAAAATGGATCAAGTAGCTTGAAGGTATCCTTTTATAGAATATTGTTACAAAAAATTTACATATCCAAACTACCAATTTGTGAAAATATTTTCCAACATCATTGGAATATCTTAAGATGTTTGCTTCTGTTCTACTACCCTATGCCACCTCACATCTGCAGCAATTCCTTCATTTTAAATCACAATGGCATCTCACATACACCATCAACTCATTGCTTCACCCCATATAGGGAATACTCCAATGCTAATATTTCTCCCTGTGGGCTTCTGCATATTGGCAGGATCAGGCTATGTTGGACAGCAATGTGATCCTCCTTTGTCCAGTGGCTCTCATCTGCAACATCAAACTCCAGGTCCCTTGGGAGCCTGCAATCACATCCACACTCTGGGCTATACTCAATCTCAATTTCATTTGCTGCTTTGGCTCAACCACATCACCCCATCTTAGCCAAACCAAACCAACTGCTTTTGGTCACTTCATCTTTGAAAATTCATCATCAGCAAGCAATGTCACTAGTCCAGAAAATAGTGACCTTGAATCCTTTCTATGTCAACTAAGAGATGACCCATTGCATGGCCCTCCTCTGCTTTGGACAGATTGGCCTCTGGAGGCAAGGTGTGGTACAGTCCAATTATGCACTAGTAATTGCCCCATGTTTTTGCCGCTCCTCCACCACTTCTTCTTCTCATAGTCACACAAAGTAAGCAGGCAGTACAAATGAGGGGTCTCCAAAGTGGTAACACCACATGTCTGGAAGAGAATGGAATGGCAATGTTTTTTTGTGACTTATTTTATTGTTTTTTGGACATACATAACTGAGGAACTATCAATGTCACTATCTGTGATAGTTAGCTATCATAGTCATTGTTGGTGAACATTAATTATCATGGCTACTATGTGGTTGTGTAAGCCATTACACTGAATGACTGTGACGTTTAACTGTCTCCATAATTATTGGCGATAGTTAACCATCACAGGTCTTATTGGCGATGGTTAACTATCACAGTTCGTATTGGCGATAGTTCACTATCGCAGTTAATACCGGTGGTAGTTATTTATCAGCGATATTTTTAGTCTGGGCGATTTGAAATATCTGATATCGCGAAAGTAATGTCGCCAATCCAGTATCTTCATGTGAGCCCATACAACATTATAAAATATTATTTGACCATCCTGATAAAATTCCTTAAAATGGACAGTTCAAATGATCAAGTGATCATAGCTGAGGAGATGCAGTAACAACGATACATCTTTGGAGAGAGGGAAAGGTTGGTTTTTTACTCTTCGACCTCCAACAATAATGGGACTTTCGGCAACTGCAGAGGGTGACTCCCCCTAGATAACAACACCGTTGTGATTCCTTTTTTGGTAGCGATTCATGCCAACCACACCACGATGAACAACGACGCCTTTCGAGCACTCGTCAACGATCAACGACGCCAAAATTCCTCCACCATTAGCAAAAATGACCACAAATCTACCAAAGAAATAGCCAGAGAAGCTGTCCAAGAGGAATTCCGTCGAAAGAGACGAGGGGGGGGAGGACGTCGGCGAGGTCGTCACGGCGGCGATAGCGACGATGGTGGCTACGGATCTTCTTCAGATGAGGAAGGAAATCGATTGCGGAAGGAAGCTGGAGCTGCAGATAAAGATGGTTAGTTTTCATGTTGATCCTTGTGTCGCACGATTCGTTGAGATGGTCTGGAGTTAGCCACGTTTGTGGTTCCACTCGAATTGGTATTCTTGAGATGTCAAAGTCGGAAAACGTACAAGATATTGGATCCGCACCATGTTTCATGTATTTTTGTTTTTGTCGAATGAATGGAAATATCGAACGCTAGTGATTGACTCTCTTTTGGTTGAATCTGACTTTAATGAAAGATGTGTTACAATCGTTTTCTATGGTTTATGTATAACTCTGACTTTCCGTCGTTAATCTGACATGAACTCAAAGACAATGAACCGCAATGGAAACGTGGTAGAAGAGAAAAGAAGCAATCATCCAACTCTCAACATCAAACCGAGTATCGAGATCGAGCCAAGGAACGTCGCGAGGGTACCAATTTAGACTACGCTGCTCTAGACACTTTCGCACCCAATGCTAATGATCACACGGAAGATCGACTACGCCAAGCGGAACTTTCAAAATATTTGGGAGGAGATGAAGAGCATACCCACCTGGTGAAGGGATTGGATTTGGCATTGGCTCAAAAAGTTCGACGCGAGGAAATGGGCAGTAGAGGTATAGAACTGGGTGATGGGGATTTAGATCGCCTATTGGAAGAGGAATACGAAAAGAAGAAGCAAAGTTTACAATCCGATGGTGGGAATCATGGGGAGAATTGGCGGACGATAAAACCGAAGAATGATCTCGGCAGATCAGTAATCAATTATCTTCTTCGCCAGCCAAGGCATATACAATCCACACCCACAGCGACCATACCGAAAGAAATCAAAACGAATCCAGCAATTCAAAAATCAATACAGAGAACTGTACTTGAGTTTTCTCTAGAATGCGATACTCGGCGACGTAACAACGCGTGGGAAGTACCTCAATTGAGTATCCAAGTAGTTTCATCGAAAAATGATGGGGGCTTAACATCTCGTAAGGGAACTCATTTTGATCATCGATTGATTCAATCAATTACCAAAGCATTGGATGAAAGTAGGCGTGGAAGAAGAAAGATGCGCAAAGCAAGCGAAGAAATTGTCGAAAACTTACTCATTAATGTAAGTAGCAAAGATGTCAACGGTGGAACAGAACATGACAAAGTTGGGGATGAATCTGAGTCGAAAGACGGTGACGAGAAAACACGAAGCAACAAATATGACAGTGATGAAGACATTTTTGATGATGTCGATGATAATTATGCCCCTCCATCAAAGACCGCTGAGTCAAAGTCATCGTCGGTAGGTAGCGTAACAACAAAAGGAAATGGCAGCAATATCGATTTTAAAGTAGAAAAGGCGGATACCGACAACAAAAAGCCTTCAATATTCGACAACTTAATCACTAATGGAAATCAAACCTCTTCGTCAAACGATTCGCCACTCCGCAAAAGTAATGCTATGAATCCTCATAACGTGCAACGATCATTACACCACAATGTCCAAAAAAACGTCATTGACCGCGATATTATTGGAGGTAAATCCACTCAATTACCATTCAGTAAACGACGAGGCCCAACTTCGGCTGCTATTGAAGGAGTATCATTCGCTGATTATCAAGGTGGCTATGGAGAGGAGATGGACATGGACTTTGGTAATGATGACGATGACAATCGAAAATATTCAAAACAAAAAAATAATAATAGCAATGATTGTGGTAACTCGGGCAATGGAGATGATGATGAATAGCTTGATAGGAGCAAATCAGTGGACGAGTCAAGGGAGTCTTGCTAAAGTGTTTTGACTTTTTGACAAAACGTGGTTAGATGACAACTTTGAGCACAGTAAAAGCAATGCTGTTCACCGTGGTATGGAAGAACGTAGTAAAAAGGTTTCAAAAAAGTTCATAATCACAATGAAGTTAGCTATATTGCAAATATTTGAAATATTCTGGAATGTGCGATGATTGGGTGTTGTTGAAGTTGACAAACAATATAGGATATTTTGCACCTCAAAAATGAAATAAGTTTACTTAACAAGATGTTCCAGTAAAATTTTAATTGCGGACTAGAGTGATCAAGTGAAAGTGTTATCAAATAAACCTAGATTTTCACACGTCTGTACAACACGAACTGACTTACATCGTGTCTTATTCTGTACAACAAGAATAGACTTACACCGTGTGTTGATCTAGGTTTGGTGATTTTCAGTAGTTCTCGCATTCAGTTCAGATGAAAACTTTGATATGGAATATAATAATTGATGATTGATAGTGATCAAGTATGCAAGACATCAAAGATTGTGGAGGAAACGTGGGTCAACAATTTAGTTTGAAAAAGGCTTTAACATGAAATTGTTGATTCCATCATTTTTGTAAAATACAATGTATTACTATTCCAACATTCCTACCTTTATATTTACATGACAAAAGTTGGATCAACATGGCTTAATGAGGTTGATCATGGATCACAATGCAAAACGTGAATGAGAAACTTTTCACAGACTGATCGGCTTCACTCCCTTGACTGCTTCTTTCTCTCCTCGGCCTCTCTCGCCCTCCGTTCCGCCGCCTCCAACGCCATTTCCCTCGCCGACAACGGCCGCTGTTGTTGTTGCCGTTGCTGCTCCGACGAAGAATCCAATGAAAGTCCACCCAATCGATGTCCTCCGCCCAATTCGAAATCTACCTCTTTCTTCTTCCTCGTCTCTTCCAACAATTCCTTTCCAAATCGAGTAATGGACGGTGCCACCACCTGCACAGGAATGCCATGCTGTGCCATCTCCCCAGCCAACTCGGCAACGACCGATTGACAAATATGATTCATAATTTCATTTTCGTCATACGACACGACACCTTTCCCACTCCTACCGCCATCTGGCAAGATCATGTCCGAAACGCCCGCCAAATCTCCAGTCCACTTCCCTCCCTCCCCCCGTCCGCCAAATCCACCCCCCCACATCATCAAACACCCATGCCGCCAAAGATACTCCACCCTCATTTGACCGTAATTCGTCCAAAACAGCGCATCGTGCTCCCCCACCCTATTATGCGACAATTCGTGAATCAACGTCCCGACCAATTCCTCATACGGGCGAAACCCCGTCAAATCGTCGGTACGCAACTTGACGTCGATCCTCAAACCGCGGTTGGTGTTGTATCCCAAGAGACACTTCCCCCCTCCGTGCTCCCGTTGGGTTTTCAACATGAGACGGTCGTCGATGGGATCCATTTCGCCCAACGTCCCCACGAACAATTTCCGCGAGGTCAACACGGCCACGATGCCCGGATCGAGGACCATGCGCTCCAACAAACGGCGGGCCTCGAAGGCGTGGGGGGTGGAGGAGCCGGGACGGGTGCCGAAGGTGGCGATGGGGCATTCGACGAGGGTGCGGAATTTGTAGGTGGGGTGTTGGGTCGCGTGGAGGGGTCCCCAGAATTGGCGATTTCGGTCGGCGATTGCGGCGGTTGTGGTCGCGGTCGCGGTCGTGGTCGCGACGTCGAAGCCGCGGATGGTGGGGTCGGATCGGCCGGAGTTGAGGGTTTGAACTCGTTGGGAGGACGTGGCCATGAGGATGACTTTGGCGCCTCCGTTGGGGATGGTGATTCCTTCGGGGAAGGCCGGTTGGGAGTCGTTGCCGTTGGGGTTGTCGTGGTTGGCCGCGTCGTCTTGAGCGATGATCTTGCCTTTGAAGAGCAATTTGAACAACGTGTCGTCGCCGTCGTCGAGTTGAAACGACCGTCGTGCCATGGCGAGGAGGTCGCTGGCGGAGATTCGACGGGGGACGTCGGTCAGGGTGGCGGATTTGCCTTTGTAGGAAAGTTTGATGGTGATGAGGGCAGGCTCCGTTGTTTTATCAGTCATTGTACCGTCTTGTTGGGGAGTTGTATATTATATTTTTGGCGGCAGTTATGTTATTGGTTGTTTGAATGATTTACTTTTTGTGTCGCCGAAAGAGAGGTTCCACAATTATTATATTATGTATTCCATGTCTTAGTGGCGGTGTTGTAGGTGTGGAACTCGAAGGGAATGATGCATGGTAGGGTATCATACCTTACAATAAATCTACTGTATTGTAAATAACGGAGAGGAGTTGTGTAAGGTATTAGTTTATTATCTCTCTTAAAATAATAGAAGAGAGCTTGTTGATCTCGCAAGAGGGCGACCGCGAATTTGGCGTGTGTGTTGGGATTGAATATAATGTTCGAAGTAATTCGACATTGTTCGAAGAATTCCGATTGGTTCGAAACGGCTCGAATTGGATCGAATGGGTTCGGGCGGGTTCGATGAGATTCGTCTACCACACAATAGAGAGATCAAAGAAGGAAATTTTTTTGGTTCGAAATTGAAGACAGCAGCGCAATAACTCGGAAGTTGGAACAGACTAAAAAATATGGTTGTCAAAC